>VDFB02253566.1:227363-237430 GCA_007258455.2 Sequoia sempervirens
TATCACTATCATTAGGCTTATTCTTGTATACTACAAATATGAGGGAAAGTAAGCATATAAAGCAAAATGGAGAAGAGAAATGAAGGTGATTCAACCATGGCATAGGAATTATGGTAATATTGCTTTGTTATTTTATGTTTCTATGTTCATTTGTGCTTCATTGTTGGACTAGGGTCTTTCGGGCTTTAGTTTTATGTATTCGGTGGTTGGTACTATTGATTCATGCCTTTTACCTTGATTATATCCTATTCTACATTGGTGAACCTGACGTGAACTAAGCAGATTTGAAGAAATTTGTGAGAAATTGTGAGTTTTCAGGTTGGAAACGCATTTCCAAAACATAATGACACATTCATGTGACAATGAGTTGCAATCATGGTACAAAATGATGCATTTGAAGCACAACACAACACATTCGTGTGACAGTGCTTCACATCTGTGACTTAAAGAGTTGCATCTGCTTAAGTTTAGGGAAAATCATTTAATCGATTTATTTTTGTGGTTTTCTATCATTTTTTGGGTTTCTAGTTTTTATTCTCATATCTTTACAGATTACTTACATTATCTCCCTCTTGGTATTTTTGAAAATTGGCTAGATTTAAGTGTTTTTGCAGCTTTTAGATTATGCATCGCATCTGTGTGACAATGAATCATATTCACTTAAACAGTATGTTGTAGTCGCAATCTAGTTCGTCGCAATTGCAATCTAGTTCATCACATCTACTTAACATAGTGAACCACATCTATGACATAGTGAGTTGTATCTACCTATTATTGGTAATAAGGCTTAAATTCAAAGTTTATCATTTTTTGCCTCTTTCATTCAGTAGGATAGAGGTTTTTGTGTTACTAATACTTCGTTTACAACTTGTGGCATTCATTGGGAGAAGACATTACTATCAAGACTACTAATCTATGTTCTTGCAAGGTCTTATTTAGCTTGATTTTTAAAGTAGGAACATTTGGATTTGGGAGATCTAAAAAGAACAATTGTTTTCTCATTGTCACATTTTCGATTTGGGCTTAAAAAGAATAATTGTTTTCTTTGCTTAGTGATCTTGTTTGTGTTTGGAGGTGTGTATGCTCTTCCCTCACTTTTCATATGATCTTGGGAATCAAAAACACTTTTCAACACTCTCATTTTCACACCACAAATTTCATTTTCTAAGGTTAATGAACTTTGCTAGTGTGATCAAATACATGTGTATGCTCTCTCCTTGCATTTTGATATATCTTGGAAATCAAAAGCATTTATTTGTATTGATTTTGTGTAACCTTTTTATAAGGGCCTACCTTTGGAGAAGTAATCACTCTAAGGGGTACGACCCAAAGCAATTTTTCCCTCAGGCCACTATATAAAAGATTAAGGCGAAAGCCAAGGTCAAACTGGCGAGTACCTTGCCAATAGTGCCAATCTAAAAGGGGAGATACCCACACTTGTGTGAGGTAGTTAGAGCCCCGAGTAGGGTTGGTTAAAGCCTTAAGTGGCTTGTTGGGTGTTATCAAGGCATTAAGTCCTCGAGTAGCGACTAAAAAGCATTATTTAGAGGCCACCCTATTGATTGAGTTATTTTGGGTGTCATTCTTAGTGCAAGGGATGCACATTGCACCTTGAAGTTACTCACCACATGGCTCCCTTGAGATGAGACAAAAATCCTCAACTTAGTGCATAAGCTATAACTCTTCTGTGAGAGGGGTGGATTAAGTCATCCTTCCAGCCTAGAGAGGTCCTACCTAACATCCTTTCACAAAGACAAGAGTGTAAGGACACCTACTTAGGTGCCCCTACATTTGAGCTGGACAGATATTTTAAGTCATGGACTTGTAAGATTTCTCACATCATTAGCTCTTTTGGATCTTAGATTAGAAGTTTTAAATCTCTGTTTGAAGGCATGAGAGCATGACAGACCCAATGTTCAGGGATTAAATTTGGCCTATGAACATACACTATTCGTGATAAAATCTTAGGATACAAGAAAAGCTTCAAATTTTGGTTTTCGATTGTTTGTTGTGTTTTCAATCACATTTCATCCTAATCATTCCTCCTCATCTCAATCATCCCATCCTAGTCAAAATAATCATCCCTCATCTCATCCTAATCATCTTAATCACCTCATCCTAACCAATCCTTTCCAATCCTAATCATTCCTCCTCATCCTAATAATCTCATTCTAGATCATAATCATCCCTTCTCGTCTTAATCCCTCTTAATTATTTTAATCACTTCCATAATCATTATAATATTTCATAATCATCCCAATTATCTCTTATGTTCCCATTCATCCTTCATCTTATCTTAATCATTTATTTCCATCTCAATCATTAGATCCCTAATCATCATCGTTCAATCATTCCATCCTAATCACCCCTTCCATCATTATTATCATTCCTTATCCTAAGTATCTTCCTAATTTTTATAATAATCCATCGTATCCTAGTCATACCCAATCATCTAATCCAAATCATCCCAAGTATCTTGATTATCCACATCCTTTCTTAATCCATCATTTAAGATGCTAAGCTTAATTTATTTATCTAATCCAATTGAGGTCATGATCATTATCACAACCATCCTCCATAATCCACATCAAAATATTTCTTTCCTAATCCACTATCATCCTTAATCATCGTCCTTCATTATCATCCTTAATCTCCATCATCATACTTAACCCTCATCCTTCATTATCATCCTTAATCTTCATCACCATCCTTAATCCTCATCCTTCATTATCATCCTTAATCTTCATCATCATCCTTCATCCACGTCCTTCATTATCATGATCCTTCATCACCACATGGATCAAAATGAGCCTAACATATCCTCTATCTTCCATCTCATACCTCAACATCTTGTTGAATTTCTATTTTCCAACTACTTTAACAATCACATAACATCCATGATCATATGTCCTATAAGCACATTCCAAGAGATCCTAAACACCATCCAAGCCACCATTGAAACTTATACCCAAGCCATGGCACCCTCCATGTCATCATTTTCCTTCATTGACAAGGGAACCAAAATGTCTTCCATGTTCAACCAACACCCATCCATAATCATATCTCATGCACTTCACATCCTATTCAACCCATCATCAAGCCAAAGAACGTCGTCAAAATACCACCAAAAGTCACCCTCAAAGGAATACAAGAACCCATGCAAAATTATATTTCATAAAATGTTAGTCCTAGTCTTCTAGTTCCACCCACTTCCACCTCATCCATTTCATGTTTTTCCACATTCATAGCACTTATACAAAGTCAACCATGTCACTCACTTGACCTTATTGATCCAAAGCATGACATCATAGATCCCCCTTTATGTCGAGATCAAAGTACTTACGCTCCCATTCCATCTCATAATCCTATCCTTGAGTCCATCCAAATAATCCTTCTAGATGATCATTACATCCAATTCAATCCAATATTCGATCAAGATCCTATTCCCAACCATGGCATCCAAGATAAACCTATCTTTGATCAAGATCCTATCTTTGATCAAGTTCCTACCATTGATCAAGAAATCTAAAATGATCTCGTTTCATATCAACCCCCACATGATCTCCTTTCACATAAGGAGAAAAGTATCCCTTCCATACCATCTCATGATCCCTCTCTAAATCAAGATCAAATTCCACCTTCCACCCCATCTAATGATATCCCTCCCAATCAAGATCAAGATGTCTCATCCACTCCATCACATGATATCTTTCCACCTCATGATCCCCTTCCATATCAAGAGCAATATATACCTTATACCCCATCCAACGATCCTACCCAAAGTCAAGATCAAATTTTTCCTCCATCTCCATATCATGATCCAATTATCCCTTCATCTTCATTTCATGATCTTAATCCTCCACAAGACCCCATCACCCCTATCCAAACTACCCAGGAACCCTTTACTTATCAATTAGGTTTCTCCACTTTCATCTAAGTTGGTCTACTCCAAGAGCCTATCATTCACTCCATGTCATATCCCCCTCAAAATGGAGTAGCATCTTGCTTCCAAAACTATAAGTATCCCATTGGCAAAAGGATTTGTCAAACTATGCAATATCAAGGAAAAGGGTTAGGGCTTCATGAGAAAGGCATCTTAAAACCCCTTAATATCAAATAAAATCCAAAATATCATGGCCTTGGATACCAAGCTCAAGAATTTGGTACTCCTTCCACCCACCCCAAATCCAAAATCCTACCATCTAAATCCAAACATCCACATTCCCCATCCTCCAAATCTAGTTTTGGTCCTCATATTCCAAAGCCCAAGCCTTCATCCCTTCCATCCATCTTGGGCCTTTATATTCCAAAGCCCAAGCCTTCATCCCTTCCGCCCATCTTGGGTCCTTACATTCCACCACCTATCACTCCTACTCTAAAATCCCATTATCCTCTTTATCCATCACCTCATATCCCCAATCAAGATCACCAAAGGCACACAGTCTTGAAATCCTTCCAACATCCTACCTACATCAACCAATTCATAAGACCTCCATATCATTCTTCTCCATCCACCAATCCCATTTCTCTTAGAAGCAATTTGGATGCCAAATTTCAAATGTATAATGCCAAAAATCCACAAAATTTAAAAGATCAAGATGTCCCATCAAAAAGACATGCAAAAACAAAGAAAATATATGATCCAAAATCAAAAATATAAATCCCAAAGGCCACATGAAGCAAAAATCAAAGTCAAAAACCATGTGGATTCCAAAAATACTCATAGAATCAATGCATCCCAAAGAAAAATCAAAATTGGCATCCAAACTTGCTTATCTAAAAGCTCCATCCAATTCTAAGTCCTCCACCCCATCTACTATCCCTTTATCATCTCCATCCATTTTGGGTCCTTATATTCCAAAATCCACATCCACTCCTCCATCTAAATCTCCAAATTCAAAAGCCACTTCTCTTCCACAACTCCACCACCCTTCAAGGTGTGTGCCAATGTCAATCTTGCCAACATTTCCATCCACTGATCTATAAGTCATCCATCAACCCATCCATTATCCAACATCCATATTTCATCCTTCCATCCCTCTTATCCAATCCTATGCATAAATCCATATCCCTCACCATCTTCTCATCCATTTCATTCCCCTTACCAACATTCTACCAACATCTATGAGCATACCTATAATTGTCCATGGTCTAATGGAGTACATCTTCAAGGGATACCATCCATGGAACTATATTCTTGAGTCCTCCCTTAATTTTCCTATCATGCATCCACTATCTTCCAAATCCACTTATCCATATCCTTATCCTTCTCCATCCATCCTATTCCCAAAAATTCAAAAAAAAAAGAGAAAAGAGAAAAAATTTAAAAAATGAAAAATAAAAAAGTAAAGAGAAATCATTCATCCAACGGTGAAAACTACTTGTGGTGCCTTGGATAGGTACCATGATGAAAACCTGGCAAACATGCATCATGTGAAATTCATTACCCTCTTGCACTCTACACTTGGGGGAAAGTTTCATCCATGCTATCCTACATACCACACTGCCTCTTTATCCCTCATTTCCTATCCATTATCCTATGTAAATCCATCCTCCATTTTCCCTCCTTTGATCTTGACAAGGCTAAGGATCTTCACATCCATCATGCATTATATCCTTCCATCCTTCTCATCCTATCCATATCATTCATTCCATATCCCTCATCCTATCCAAATCCATCTTCCCTTCCCATATTTGATCTTGATGAAGAGCCTAGGGGTCAAATATCAATGCATCTATATCCTATCAAATTTATCTTGATAATCCTATCCATATCCTCCATCATATATCCCCTATCCTACTTCCATTCTCATATCCTATCTAATTCCTCCCCTCTTTTCACCCATGATATTGATAAAACTAAGGGTCAAATATCAATGCATTCATATCATTGTCACATTATCCTTCCATATCATACATCACTCATCATCTCCCATCCATGGTTGCACTACCTCTAGTGTGGGGAATCTTGTTCCTTTATAGTTTTAGTCCTTGGAGCTCCATCTTACCAATATTTTCATCCACCATCATCCTATCTCCCATCATCATCCATTATCCAAATTCCTCTCTCCTATTCATGGAATTCTTCCATCCTTCCATCCTTTACCATGCCTTGGTTCTGCATTGTCATTGGATCTCATTCAATCCTCCATTTAATCTTATCTTATCCAATTCATCTATCCTCAATCCTTCCAATCCAGTCCATCCAAATAACATCAATTGTAATCCATACAATTCACTCTTACAATCTAGCGCATCATCCAAAACATTCATTGGCTTTGTTTCTAGCCTTGCTACAAACCTTGATCCTTTAGTCACATTATCATCATAGGGATTTGTCTTTCCCAATCCTCACTTTGTTTTGGGATGTGTCCTTCCCATATCAACATCGTCATCATCATCACCTATCAATTGGTTTTCAACTTAACTAGGGGCAAGAACATATTTGTTCTTGGATCCTTGTGCATGCCTGCTTGCTTGATTGTGGGTATCTTTCACATGAATTTTTCATGGTCCTTATAGTGTATCATCCATAACAAAATCCCATTTCTGTACCAATCCATAATAAAGCTTTATCATCATTCTCATGGTTGATATTTTGCATCTTTTGTTTTCCATGTTCGGTCATAATAAAGTCCATCCTTATCCATTCCTAATAATCAGTCCTATACCTAAATGGGGGAAATACTTGACTCATGTCTTTAGTGGATGCTAGATTTGGTATTCACAATGCTATCATAAAATCCAAAAACAAAATATGTCAAAATCCAAAACCAACATGCCAAAAATAAAAAAATAAAACATATCAAAAAATCCAAAAATTAAAACATTCCTAAAAATCTAAAACATCCAAATAACCCTTTTAAAATCCCAAAAATAAAAGGTCAAGTCATGTTAATAAAGTCAATTGAACTACATTGCCTCTGCGACTTCACGTAGGCAAGGTCATTTACAATGAACCCCCAAGGCACTAGGTCAGTCCATTAGGGTTTGTCGAATAAAGTTAATCATCATTCATAGTATAGTTGTCCATGGTCATAGTCAGTCAAACTACAATATCTTTGCACATGTTACATAAGCAAGGCCATCTTCGATGAGCCCCCAATTAGGTTGGTCCCTTAGGTTTGTCAAGTCAGTCGTTGTCCATAACATAAATAAATCAGACACTTTGATTAGTCAAATGCATCGCGCATTTTGCATATGCTAATTTTATACTTCAAATGTGCCCATGCCTACATATACAGACAAATCATTTTAAGTGAATGGTAAACCATCAATTGTATTGCATATACACACATGCATCACATAAACTAACACAAAGGGCTCACACTGTACCTCCTAGACCATTCCCTACTACACTTGAGGCAGGAATCAAGCATGCGGGGTCGCACCTCTAATACTGTGTTGTACCACATTTGGACATAACCTAACCCAATAAATAGAATACAATGTTGTAATCACATATAGATGCAACAAACTCACCCCACATGCAGCTGAACAATTTTAGATGTAACATATATGGTGAATGGGTGCACTTGATCACCAATCTTTGAGCCCTAAATTTGTGCAAAATGACAAAATTAAAAAGAAAGGAGGGAGGTACATACCACATCCCTGAGCCCTCTAGCTGTTTGTCTGTCCAACCAACCAAGCAGTGTGAGGAGGTGGCACTCCGAGAAATTTTGACAACAACCTCTACAACAAATTTCACCGTGAGTTCACTATTCACCTTTAAATGCACAAAACACCAAATTATTTCAATTAAAATCTTATTTATATACACTTCAGGGTAGGGTTTCATCGTGATGCACTTAATGTTGAGTCCTAACCAGAATGTATATCCGATCCTAAAATTGAATCCTTTAAGGCAAACACCTTATCTACTTCATCGGGAGTTTCTTCTTAATAATTTTAATTTTTAAAACATTTTCAAAATTTGAAAAATCATAAGTATGGTAGGTCTATCCCCTCTACACTAGGGTATGTTTTGTTGAATTTTTGATGCAATGTGATAAATCAGATTGCATCGTAAAGAGGGCCAAAATGGTGACACAAAAAATGTCCTAAGCCCTCAGGAAATTACTCTTTCTCACATTAATTCTCCTCCTTTGCATAAATTAAATAATTTTAATTATTTGATTATCCTATAAGGTCATATTTCTTCTATTAATTAAATATATTTAATTATTTAATTAATTCACTTTTCTCATTTTATTCTTCCTTTGATTAATTATGTCACTAATTACCCCTTTTCCTCTATAATTAAATAAATGCTTATTTATTTAATTATTATCATTTTTCTCTACAGTTAAATAATTATTTTTAATTTTAATTATCCATTAGCCTTTTCTTCTATAATTAAATAAATTTTATTTATTTAATTATTTTCCACCTTTCCCTCCACTATTAAATAATTATTTTAAATTATTTAATATTTTTACCTTTTCATCCACTTTTAATTAAATAGTTATTTAACTAAAAAGTCAACTTTTCCCTCTTCTTATATAATTAAATAATTATTTTAATTATTTAATTGTTCATAACAATGAAATCAAATGAAAGAGATCAAAGCAAAGACAAATCCCAACCTACTCATGAAATTAAATTATAAAACAATGAATCAAGCAATGCAATCATGAAAGAGAACATAAATTGAATTCACGAATTACAACATTACCATCCCATGTTGAAGTGTAATTCATATTGATGTTGGATTGTGTTGGATCAATACGAAGCCTCCATTGTTTTGCAAAAGCTTCAAAAGGTATGTTAATGGTGATCAAAGATGTAAGTTTTTGCTTCTTAAGAATTCAATAGTCAATTCAGCATGACCTCTTCACACAAATTCTCTAAATTCCCCAATCATTTTTTAGAAGGAAGAAGGTTGTTTTATAGATTTTCAGGTTTCGAATGAACGATTGAGATTCAATAATGAAAGATCACGATCAATGGTTGAGAACTAAGAGGAAATAGATTCGTCAGTTAACTCCTCTGATTGATCTAATTAAGGATTTTAATTGGATAATTAGTGGGATTAGATTGGAATGATTGAGGGGATTGAAGAAGTCAAATTGAGTGTTTAGTGGGATTGAGAAAGTCAGGTTGAGTTAGGAAATAGATGGGTTAGTTAACCAATTAGAGTGAGAAATATGTTACACCCCGATTGTATAGTTACTATTTACTATTACTACATAGGGTAAAATGGATGTAATAAGAATTTTGATGATGAATAAAATATGTTGTCCCTTGTTATCAATATGAGTGTTTTCACATTTGATGATTGTCGCATTTAATGTTACTTCAATTGAAGTTATCCTTGGTGAAATATTGCATTTATATAAGGTTATTGAAATGTGATTATTCTAACTTTGGCAATGTTTATGTATATTGTTTATGTTATGAACATTTGACTATCATGAGCATGTGTTAGTGCATGCAAGTATATGTACCATTCCTCCAAGCAGAGGGGAAGTATCACTCGGGAGAAGATCTTGGTCAGGTAACTGGTAAAGTAAACTATCTGAGCATACACACACCACCTTAGATTGAGTGAACTAAGTCAGTTTGTGTGGGTTATAGGTAAGTCATCCATGGCTTGTATGTTTGCATTAGGAGTCTTGTTTACTTCTATATGCATTTGTGAGTGACGTTTATCTGTTTGGTTTTTGAGATATCTTGTGATATTACAAACATATGGATAGGTGGGATGTAGGTGGAAGTATGTTTATATGTATTCACATAAGTGTCAGGAGGATCTAACAACACGTATATGTATATGTATAGAGATACCACACGTACACACCTATCAATATGATGGTAACGTAATTGGATGTAAGTGAATCGGATGTGAACATATATACATATGTATAGTATATACATGTATCCATAGGGATATGCATATCGATACAAGTGTATGTTGGCAAATGGATATGCTGTCTGAGATGCATCAATATATAGGCATGCCTCACAGCATACATGTATAGAGGTATATACAGTATACCTGTGTATATATGCACACATATTGTATAATGTGGATATTAATAAATATTATTATTATTATTGCCTTA
>VDFB02253566.1:237530-273256 GCA_007258455.2 Sequoia sempervirens
ATATATATCTATATATGTATATATATATGTCTACATATGTATATATATATATATGTATATGTAAATATATATATTAAATATTTTATATTAAATATTATATATATTATAGTTTTCTTTTTTTGCTTGGTAAATCGTTGCTAAGGGGCATCACCCGTCGCTTTTGATTGGAGCTATGAACTAGTGAGGCCACATTCAGGGGACCACATCCTCACCATTCATATTCCTACGCCTACCCTAATTCTTGACAAGCTCCCTACAGGATCCAATGCCAATCCTCCTATCTGCTTCGCTTGCCTACATTCCTGCCAAGCTCCCTGCAAGACCCAACGCCAATCCTCTTCTTCTCCCTCTATTCCAATCTACTACCACCTACAACTTTCGCATCTCCCTACCCCTCCAACCTCTAAGATTCTCTTCAAGCCGTCACTGAGTGCAACTGCCAATCTCCTATGTTGACCCATTTCGCCGTCTTTTTCCAACCCTCCCTCGACCTCCTTCGACCTTGCCCCCCATGTTGCTCAACCTACCTTTGCTGCCACTCCTCCATGTGATCTCCTCCCTCCATCTGAAATATGGCCAGTGCCCATTTGTCCCTATTTTGAATGCCACTAATGTTAGCCTTCTACCAATGACCTCATAGCCACCCCCGACACCAACATCCTCGCTTGATCATTCATCGCCTAGATCTGCGGCGTCCTCCATTCCTCCACTAAGTCAAGCACATGGGTCTCGAGTAGGCTCAAGCCCAAGACCTCCCATGTGAGAGGCTCACAGCTAACCGTTGTGTTGTAGGTTCATTCGATATATATATATATATATATATTATAGTTATATTAATACACACACACACACACATATATACTGAGGTATTTAAATATATATATATATATTGCAAGTTATTCTCAACACTGAAAATCAAATTATTTATGAATTGCATAAAAGAGTCAATTAATATTGCCATCTATTAAACACATTTAAACTTTGGCTTATCTATGCCGATATAGTTAATATGATGAAATTCAAACTTTGAAACAAACACGCTCCGAGGAAAATCGTGCATCACCTACTAAAGGAATACGTAGGGATAAATCAATAAAATGCATCTAAATCTTTATAATGTTTGACCAAGTCAAAATCTAAAGCTTGACTAAATTCAACATAATAAATGATTTTTATCGACTCAACCTAGAAAATAGTCGATACTGGGTGTGCGTTAAGGAAATATGATTGACTTCTTCTTAGAAAATCCCACCATCTCACAAAATTGGCACCACCTTTGTTACCATTTTTCTATAGGTGTTGATTTACGAATTTCTCCATGTGCATTTGAAATAGTCTTTCTGTATGTTGGCGATTGAGAATCGATTCATCATGCTTTTGTGTTGAGTACAAGCTGAAGTTGGCACCACCTCTAGGTTGAATAATTCAAATGGGAATGGTGTCGATTTACATGCCATGGTTGTAGGGATTTTGGAGAGTTGGGTTCTCTATAAATAGTCTCCAACTCTCTTGTATCATACCATTATCATTATCATTGTCTTTTGTGTTATCACATTCATCATTTCTGAATTACCTCAAGCATTTTCCTGTGATTTCCTTATTCTTCATTTGTGTATCATCTTGTGCATTGTTTTATGTTCATTCTTCACATTTTTGAGTGAACATAATTTGCAACTAGTATTCACATTTTTGCGAATTCACTATTACCTTGGGAAAGGCATATTCTACCAGAGGAATTTTTGATTATCTATTAGTTATTTCTGAGTATGTAAAGAGGGAATTTTGTGAGGAAGAGTAGTCAATTTCGGAAGTACTGGGGATTGATTTGAGAAGTTGGATTGAGCTATAGGTGAAGATTACACTGTCATCAATTTGGGAAAAGCAAATACAGGCATGGGGTTTTTACCTTCTTACTATTGCATGGGATATTCTTCTAATACTTATTTGCAAGAATTATTATGTTGCTTGAAATTTACTTTATGTTTATGCATAGGAAGTGAATATGCTTGTATTTTGAAAAAGGGAAAGTGAAGCATTCTAGCTATGTTATACAATGTTTGTAAGATCTCCATAATAGGAGAATATTGTTTGCTTTATATATTATTTACTAGGCTTGATTAAATGCAAGAGTCACTTGAGGTATACCCAACTAAGTTATTAAGTTAACTAGGGAAGCTTGTGTTACTCCTAGGATAGATAATCTAGTATGGGAGGGTGCTTGTGTACTTACTTGTTATTTATATTCATTTTAAGTAGATTAGAATGTTGTAGGTTAGTCTTGGATGACAAATTATCCATTGAAGGACAATGCCTATGTGTAGTGTAAGATAACCTTAAGTCAAATTGGCCCTAAGTAGTGTATATGATAGATGACTTCATTTGAAGTACTAAATGAGAACACTTTGGGCAAAGTAGTGCAATGTACAGGACTCCAATTAGATTGTGTGATGCATGAGACTACACTGTCACTGCATCGTGATCCATTATTACATGCTAGTTCGGGATTGTGGGAATGCAAGTTCTAGTTATGTAGGACACAACACTATGCTAGTATCAAGACATAATAACCCGACCACAATAACCCTAGACACAATAACCCTATCATAATAACCCAAGGATAAAATAACCTAGGGTCATAATAACCCATGGATAGAATAACCCGTGGTCATTTTAGATCAAGCTAGTAAACTTGGTTTTCTTTTCTCTATATTCTTACGGGGATATTTTGTCCATGGGTTATTCTGACCATGGATTATTTTGGCTTGGGTTATTATGACCTTGGGTTATTTTGTCCTTGGGTTATTGTGACTAGGTTATTTTGTCCTATGGTTGTCATTATCAGTTACTCTACCAATCTCTTTGACGAAGGGAAGGGCCATCTTTCAAATGATAGATGTGTGGGGGACCGCATTAAGAGTCTATGGTTGGCGAAAAAGTGCTTGAGTGATGTTTCTCCTCCATAGCAGGTGACGAAAGAACCAAGATTTGAAAGGAAGGAATCTGGACCATCTTACTACTATTTGTTCAAAAGCTCCATGAGCTATGTATGTAATTAAATGTTTTCTTACTTTGAGGTATATTTGAAAAGAAAAGGAATACATGTTGAAATATGTTTGTATCATGATTGGAATTTATCAATAAAAGAAAAGAAAAATTTTGTTACATCGGCGTTATTACTTGTTACCTTTACTTGTTTTGTGTAAAATTAAGAAATTTTTACTTAATGAAAGGGTTAGTGTGTTACAAAATCAGTGGTTATGATCTACTCAATCAAAATATGTGAGGATGTATTAATTAATTTAATAATTAATTAATGTTGGAGAGGAATGTGCAAGTTGCATTTTGACTTTAACAAATAAAGATATATTTATTTGTTGACCATGTTGAATGATTTTGAATAGTAGATTTAATTATTCAAATTTAGAGAAGGGAACTTGTGGCTTAATTAAATTATTAATGATAAAAATTCAATTAATTTAGATGAATAAGTAATTCTAGTGGCATAATTAAATAACTTGTGTTTATTTAATCAATCAGGACAAATAAGCTTAAAATTAGGACATTTATTGAATAAATAAGATTTATTTAATTCGTCAAAAATGGTGATTGAGGATGAATTAATTAAATAATATTAAATTATTTAATTAATAGACAAATATAAAATTTGATAATATTTAAATAATAATGTATTATTTAATCATTTAGGGAAGAAGGGTGAAAGTTAAATAGTGTTGTTAGCAGTTCAGGACAATTTAAGGTATCTACAATTACCTTTTAATCTCCACTATCCATCCTTAACTAAACCCTATTTTTCCCTAACCCTATTTCCTTGCTTCCTAAAGCAATCTCATCCATTGATCAACATCATTCTTCATCTTTTAATCTTGGCCCTTCATTCAAATTTGGTTTTCTATAAAAGAGACATATCACTTTCATTCAACCCTAACAACTACCATCTTTGATATTTTGCTATCACTATCCTTAGGCTTATTCTTGCATACTAAAAATTTGAGGGCAAGCAAGCATATAAAGCAAAATTGAGAAGAGAAATGAAGGTGATTCAACCATGGCATAGGAATAATGGTAATATTGCTTTGTTATTTTATGTTTCTATGTTCATTTGTGCTTCATTGTTGGACTAGGGTCTCTAGGGCTTGAGTTTTATGCTTTTGGTGGTTGGTACTATTGATTCATGCCTTTTACTTTGATTTTACCCTATTCTACACACAATATTCCACTATTTTTTAACAAACTGGCATCCCCAAAAAATATGCTTTATATGTTCATTCTTGTGAGAAAGAGGGCACTTAATTGGCCAGATCATAACACACTTTAACTTGTCCTTAATGGACAGTTTAAAGTGTAATATCTTCCAAGCAATTAATTAAGCATTTGAGTTGACTTTAGATATCCAAATTTGAGCAGATAATTTTGACCAATATTTTTCACTAAACCTATAGTTCCATTTGGAATTCAAACAGGACTTCAACGTTAAATTAGGGAGCAACTGCAAGTATATTTTTTTAAAGGAAACAATAAAAAAGGATAGGATGACATCCATAATCGGTCTTTAAAAAATATCATAAGATAAGGGTACATAATTTCACAGACAACTCCAATAGCACCAAGGACTACACGAAGATCAAGAACTCTTTGTATTTATTGCTTAGATTGAAATGGTTTTTAACTATATTCCATGGTAATTAGCTAATTGAACAAAAATCCCATAGGTCTCTGATATTACAAACCCCTTTTCAAACAAGGGATAAGAATGATTCAAGAAGATTAAAGAAAGATATTTCCATGATAAAGAATATGTTTGTTCCACCAAATGGATGAAGTGGGAAAACTAAAGCCATATTGAAGAGAGTTTCCTATCCATTTTAAGAAATGACATGTTACCATGCCTTCGAGATAGAATGGAGAGGGGGTGAAGCCTTGATTGAGAAAAATGAAGCATGAATGATTTTATCTAACCACCCCACTAGCTACCATTTATATTTGACTGAAGCAAGATTGATTTGATGTCAAATAAGGATCTTCCATGGCTCATCCCCTTTAACAGCTATAATAATCCATTTAGTAGCCAAATAAATCCCCTAAGTTCTCGATCTATGTCCCAAACATCCTCTATGTTTTGGTTGAATACAATGAGACCATGATGTGGATATATATCCTAGATTACCATCCCATTTATCCTATAAAAATATTCAAATAATTTTGACTAATTCCTCATATACCCTTTTTTAGAAGGAATCCAACATGAGGAGTAATAAATATGTGTGGCAAGAAAAAATTATTAGCAACTTGAATTTTACCAGCCAAAGAAAGGAATTTATACCCCCAACTAAAGAGTTTATTCTTGATTCTGTAAAGATACCAATTCCACATATCACAAAGAGAAACCCCAATACCAAAGGGTATTCCAAGGTACCTCATAATTTCCATGGGGGAGTAGACCTAGCTTGAATCATCAAGAATTTTGCTTTGTTATATGTCAATTTAGATCCTAAGATATTACAATATAGCTCCCATATGTCCATCATATTAGAAATATTTTTTTCAAAATTTTATAAAAATAATAAACTATCATTTGCATAATGAAAATTGATTACAACAGTAGTACGATGGATATACATTCTTGAAATGAGATGCATGTTAATGGAACTTTTAAGAAGATAGTGAAAGGAAAGCAAAGTGGGGAAATAGCCTTCCTAATGCAAATCAAATAAGAGAGGGTTGCAAAAAATTTCTTGCAAACATTCAACACTTACAATTTCATTTAAGATTGCAAATACATTAGTTATTTTGAGATTTAAGCAATAAACTATAAGACATAATTTATGTGGAAAAACCCTTTCTAGAAAAAACCCACACACCAAAGCACAAATCAATTGTATTACAGTAAAAAGCAATTACAATACAACTTCAAGAGTCTATGCTCTTGCAGGTATTACTATATTGTGATACAAATTCTAAAGTGAATCTGATAGCATAACAACATCTCAAAAAATTTCAAGCAATCCTTTAGCAATTTCTTAGTTGTTGAATCTTTTTTGCCCTATTAGAACTCTTTTAAGAACTTCGAATAAATATATTTTAACATATAAAGCTTTGTTGAGAAATTGGTGTTATCAAGAACCTTATTAGGAGTTCTTTGTAGTACTAGAACCATGTTAAATCTTTTCCACCTACATAGATCTTAGTGCTTGTCAAGCATCGAATGGTCATTAGGAACTCAAATTAGTTTTAGAATTATCACAAAGTTTAGAATTATCATAAAGTTTTGACATACATTACACTCCTCACTCCAAGACCTTACCTTTGTATTTTTTCATATGTTGGCATTAATTTTTTAGGGAGCTTCTTAGACTTTTGTTTTACCCTGGGGGTTTTGGGTTCCAGGAGGAACTTGGAACGTTGGAACTTTACATGTCAGGTTTGGGTTTTGGGATAGAACAAGGACTTGGAACCTAAGGCTCCAAGTCATAATCAAATTTTGAAGCTCATTTATTATTATGGAGGTCAAGATAAGAGAGGAAATTGGAACTATAACCTAAGGTTCCAAGTTCCATTTAGGTCCCAAAGTCTAAAAGGGAACTAATAGTACTTATATGTCAAGGAGCAGACTTAATGAGGAATTAAGGATTTGGAACATAAAATTACAATTTCATATTGGGACCTAGGGTCTGAAAGGGAACCAATATAGACTTTTATTAAGGGAAGGTGAAGTGTGGGAAGAAACACATACTTGGAACCATAAGTTCCAAGTCTCTGAAGGACTCTAAATTTTTTGAAGAAACCAAAGGAAAAATTGAAGGAAAACAAAGGCATTTAAAGGCATATTTCAACCCAAACATGATTTTTTTTTTTTAAATCACTAATAGTGGCTCTTGTGTGGGATGACTGCCTCCTATAGGCATTGCGAGAATCCATAAGACTTTCCAAGTGCACACCAATTTTTTTGGCAAAACAAAACATAACATGGGATAAAATATTAACACACCAAAAATAACGATAATATGTACAAGACAAAACTTATAGCCAATTAGCATGACAACACATAAAAAAAGAAAAAAAGGATTGTGAATCAAAATTTTAACATAGTTTCTAGTCTTACAAAATATGGATGGAGCTACTTGCCATTATCAAACACCGTTATATTGAAAGAATTGATTTCCCTTAGAATAAATTTATTTCCTTCCATCAGTTGCAATAAATGCATCCTTCTTATCATATGCACAAATTTGTGAATACCCCCAAAATAGTTAAAACCATCTCCATTATCAAATTTTCATTGCATGAAAACCATAAATCATATGCCACCACATTACCCTATATTGTATCATTTATTTCTATAGTAGCTAGGGGCACAACCTAAATAACTAGGTTAGCCCCAACAACAAAAAAATATTTTCAAACTTGTTGTAATGTCATAAAATTGCACCCTTGGTAATTTCACTTACATTTTCACATCAAATTTAGTGTCCACTCCCTCAATATTTGTGTAGGCTTATTTTAGCCCTTGAATAAGCTTTTTCCCTTCTCAGGATGCTTAGGACCCCTTTTTGGCAACTACCTTTGTGTGTCATCTTTGCATCAAACCTTGCATTTTCTGTATTTTGACCTTTTTGTAGTGTGATTTATCTAGACACTAGGACACCATGCAAACATCCCGTGATGTTCTGATGTTCAAATGGTTGTTTCTAAGTGCCTTGTCACTTGTCAACTACTTTTTTTGGTGGTAACAGCTCGAGAATGTATTTGTCCCTCCTCTTTTCTCTTTTAAATGTATCTTTTCAATTCTATTGCTCTCTCTTGGTCTTTTCACTCCTCTCTTGATCTCTCTTGAGCTCTCTTGCTCTCCTTTTCTCAAACTTGTACAACTCTCTTGCTTGCTACATTACTCTAAATTTTTCACAATGCTCTCTACAACTCTCTTGGCTCTCACAACTCTCTCTCTTTATGGCTTCCTCAAGCCTTGTAGGGAATATCTTACTTGTCTTGTTTCTTTGAGCATCTTGGTATTTCTCACATCCCTTATCTATGTATTTTATCATTGTGTCTATTATCTTATATATTTTATTTCTTGTATATTATTCTATCTATCTATTTGGTTGTCTGTGGAGGTGGGAATACCAAAATGAGGGTTTGATTGAGGCAAGCCCCTAAACAACCCCAACAATTTTCCTTAATCTTATGTGTGCAGGTATTAAAGATATTTATTTGTTGGAGGCTTCATTTCTTGTTCTATTGTGAGTGCCTTCTTTCATTCTCCTCTTTAGTTTTATCATTTATATTTCATTTAGTTTGCTTCACTTTATTTTAGTTACGTTATATTATTTTACTTTCTCGCATTCCAACAGTTCTTAGTAGTCATAGTAGTAGTCACTTTGTTGTTTTTTTGTGAAATTCTTGGTTTTTAGTTTGTACAAGATGCTAGTGTCCCACACTATCATTTGTATGTCACGCTACCATCCTTGGTTGAGAGCTTGCCAATCTATCTAGAAGACCTTTGTGATCTACTCTTTTCAATTCTTGAACTCTCGCCTTTTCCGTCACTTAAGCTTTATTCCTTGAAGTAGTCTTGAGGTAGTTTAGGGAAGTTTGTTCCCTGGGACTCTCTTGGTAACTAAGAGACTCATGAGTAGTGAATCCCCCTTCTCTACATTTTGGTGAACCTGACGTGAACACTCCTTCCTAAAAAAAGGACAAATCAAAATGTACTTTCTATCTTTATTTTGTTTGTTCCTTTCCTATTTTGTGGAGAAACTTCACGAAGCTCTCTTCCAAGCATGTGAAAGAGAGTTCTTTTCTCCTTTCTTATCATTCTTTGTTGACCCCTATGCTAAAATCCCTTCTACTTGTAAGGATATTTTGGTGCAAGAGGATGAGATTATTGATAGTTTTCTTAATTTCACTGTAGACACTTAAAATTGTACTGATCAATATCACACATTTGATTTGATTTACTAACACTATTTTTGTCTTGATTCGACCCCTTTCAACTATTTAATTAAATAATCTTGATTGTTTAATTAAATTTATCATTTTTCTATTAATCGAATAATCAACATTGTTTGGCTAATTCACCTCCTTCATACTAATTTTCATCTTGTTTGATTAAATAATGTGAATTATTTAATTAAATTCCTTAAGTCCTCTCATTTGATTAAATAATCTAAATTATTTGATTAAACGTCATTAATTTCCCCCTTTTAATTAAATGAGTTAATTGTTTAATTAAAATCCTGAATTCCCCCATCTTGCACAACTAAATAATATCTTAATTATTTAATTGACTAATATCTTTAATCCCTCCAATTTCTCCCACTTGCAAGAGAATATTCTCAAAAATATTCCTCCAATTCAAATTCAAACAATTTCCCTCCAACATGGAAATATCTTGCACATTCCTCCTAAAATTAAGGATTTGTGTTTGTTAAAATCAATTTCAACCCTTGATTAACTTCATTAATCCATGTGATCTTTCAATCTCCTCCATGGATTGGAATCCTTGATCCATATCAATTCTTCTCATCCATTTCTATCCATTGATTAACCAAATTGGTCCCGCCCATTGATTCACTTAAAATTCCTATAAATAGCCTTCATTTCATGAGCAATTCATCCACAAGCATTGAGAGCAATTGCACTATAGCCATTTTTAGAGCAATATTTGAGAGCATTTGGCCATTTTGCATCAATTTTAGTCATTTCCTCCATTAAAGCATCACTTTAAAGCTTATTTCATCAATAAGGATTAGGAAAGGGCTGATCATTCCACATCAATTCAACACCAATCCCCCAATGGGATTAGGTTTGCAAGTTTTTAGTTAGTTTCCTTTATCAATTTGAGTTTATTTCATATTTTCATGGCTTCTAATTAGCATTTTCAAAGATTTCATTAGGAATATGGTTTAATTAGTCTAATTTATTGATTGATTATTCATTTCAATTTTATTTGGCCTAATTCATAATCATGTTCACGGTTACTATGTCTTCTCTTGATTATAATGCACTCTTTTCTAGAGATGATGCATTAGCGAATGATGAATCTCGCCTCACATCAGGTCCTTCAAGGATAGATGTTGAGCATACTTCTTCAAACAATTCCTTTCTTAGTCATGATGAATTAGTAAATGTAATCTATGTCTCTACAACCCCTCAAAGAACTAAGAGACCCATCATTTATATGACTCCAGCTAGCCCTTCTCCTAAAAGAATTTGTTCCATTTAATAGTGAGGATCCCTCTTATAGAGTGGTAGCCCATACTTATATTACTAGAAGGAATAAAATAAATGTTGATCAACCTACTTCTTTACCACCTTCTCAAACGAGCCTTCCTCGAGCACCTAAACCTACAACTAAAGCACATGGTGATTACAATCTCATTGAGAAACTTCGTGTTACTCCAACTAAGATCTCATTGTGGGACTTGCTTCAATTTGTGCATGCTTTAGGAAGCCTTGCAAAAGATTCTCTTGCCCTCTTCTACTAGGTTGATGGATCCTAATGTATTGATAAACCATATTCATGTGTGTATACACCTAAAAATGGTCACATCGCAATAGTCTAGTAATTAATTAAATATTGTTAATATTTAATTAAATCTCTGAATTCAATTTGCGTATAAATAAATTTAAATAATTTATTTATATTATTCATTCTTTCATTTCAATTAAATAAATAAGTTTATTTAATCACTTTTCTTATCCATTTCTTAATTAATTAAATAAATATTATGATTTATTTATATTAATTATCATATAATCTTTTTTATTAAAAAAAAGAAGGGGTAAAAATTTTATTCAATCAAAACAAAATTACAAGGCAAAAGCAAGATGCCCACCAAGGCAAGACCACTACAAGAACCACCAAAAACAACCTTACAAATTCATGTCTTCCACTAACAACCTCTCCAGAGTCTCAAGGTAATCAGAAGGTAAGACCTCCCTTGCACTAATATCCCAACCATCCACATTCTCAGAAGCCCACTTTGCCAAACAATCAGCCACTCTGTTCCATTCCCTAGGGATATGACAAAAGGAGACAGAATCCAAGGAAATACATAGACTCAGAATCTGTCTGACCACAGAGGCTAATTGCCAACTAACATCACCCAGCCTCTGGTTGTTCAGCATATCCACCACAATTTGAGAATCTGACTCACAAATGATCCTCCTCCAGCCTAAAGAGCAACCACGCTCAACAGCAATCATAATAGCAAGAGCCTCCATCAAATTATTAGAGTGCTGACCTTTGTAAATAGAGAATAAAAACACTGCACCACCATCATTACCTCTACCAATACCCCCAACACCAGCATGACCAAGATTCCCACGAGAAGAACCATCAGTGTTGATCTTAAGGACCCCCACCGGGGGAGGCGACCAACGCCCATCACGACAAACATGTTGCTTGACATGACGGGGTCTTCTTCCCACAATGCTTCCCCTTCTACTATCCCCTAGGTTCAAATTTCGCAAGATAGCAAGATCACCAGGATCAATATTTTCAGACATATCACACTTAGCAGAAATAGTCTCCTGAAGACTGCTAATTATCTTCTTCCACAACTGAAAACTCTCCAAATTTGAGCCACCAAAGACTCTACGGTTCCTCTCCAACCAAAGGTTCCAGAGGATAAGAACAGGGCCAACAGTCCAAGCCACCTGCAAGAAAGAAGTCTTCGTAGGAGGCCTGCCCAAACTCTCCCAGAATTCAATAAGGGAAGAAGCATGAATACAACCATGATGCCAAGCCTCCCACCATCTATGCCATACCTCTCTAGAAAAAGGGCAAAGAAAGAACAAATGGGAGGTACATTCCTCACTGTGCGAACAAAGGAAGCAAATAGAAGGACCCTGGAAACCTCGCTTGCAGAGATTTTCCCAAGTGAGGCACTTCTTCTGAGCAACCAACCATAAGAAGAAATTGCATTTGGGCCAAGAAAAGTTGTCCCAAACCTTCTTCCACCAATGCACCTCTACGGGGCCATATAAGTTCTTGTCAAGCACAGCATAGCCTTGGGCTACAGTAAATTTACCATTTGGACTAGGACTCCAAGCCAAAGCGTCCCTCTCATTAAGGGAGCTACAGAGCCTGCCCTCCAAAATTCTAGTAAGGGCAGCACGATCCTCCTCGGAACCCCCCATTGGCCACTCCTGCAGGTCCTTCCAACAAGCTACCTCCACCTGACCAATATGCTTGACAATTTTAAAATGCTCCACCTTTATCCAACCAGCCGCAGAAAAAATATGGCAAAGAGGCTGAAGCTGAGGGAAGCTATAAAGAATAGGAGGGTGGCCATCCCAAGAGTCCTGCCAAAACAAAGCATCAGAGCCTCTACCACAGACCCAGAAGAGACCCTCCTTAATCAGCTGAGCTCCCTTCTTGAGGGTTTCCCAAATACAAGAGCCTTTACCCGCCAAATCAAATCGCGGCACATCCAGGCTATCAACACCAGGAAGATACTTGTGGGAAAGAATCTTGGCCCAATCCTGATCCTGATGGTTGCACCACCTCCAGTAAAGCTTAGCAGCTAAGGATGTGATAGCAAGAGCCATAAACCTAAGACCAAGGCCCCCAGCATGCTTCGGCCTGCAAACAGACTCCCACTTGACTAAACTCCACTTTGAGGAAAGAAGGCTACCTGACCAAAGAAATTTCTGAGACAAAGCATCAAATTCCTTCACAAAGGTGGAAGGGGGAACTTGCACACAACACCTATAAATGGGGAGGGCCTACACCACGGTCTTTAGAAGAACCACTCTCCCGGCAGAAGATAACCATCTGTATGTCCAATGACCAACCTTACTCCGAAATTTATCCAAAATCCCCTGCCAGTAATCTCTACGCTGAGATCCCAAAGCCAAAGGGATCCCCAAGTACATCAAGGGAAGAGACCCAATCTGAAATCTAAGGATCCTAGCAATCCTGCTTTGAATAAGCCGAGGGGTATTAAAGAAATAAATAGAGGATTTGTCGTCATTAATACACTAACCTGAAGCCTTCAAGTAGATGTCTAAGGCTCTCCTGAAGTTCACTGCCCCACTAATTCTAGCCATGCCCATCAACCCAGTATCATCCACAAACTGAAGATGAGAGTAGGAAGGAAGATAATTGTTCCAGCTCCAACCTTGGATAAAACCCTGCCGCACCTAAGACTTAATAAATCTTCCAAGACCCTCCGCCATGAGAATGAATAAATAAGGAGATAAAGGGTCCCCTTGTCGAAGACCCTGAGAAGCACTGAACAAGTCAGAGGGTTCCCCATTAATGAGAACAGAGAAGGAGGACGAGGTCACACAACTAAGAACCCAATTAACCCACTCCTCATCAAAGCCAAAAGTCAAGAGCATTTTTTGCAAGAACTCCCAGCTCACCCGATCATAAGCTTTAGCCATGTCAAGTTTAATGAACATAGCCCTCTCCTTAGAATGAGCCATAGAATGAATAGCTTCCATTGCTATCACAATACCATCCAAAATTTGTCTTCCTTCAACAAAACCACCTTGCTCAGTGGAGATCAGAGTACTGAGGAGTGGTTTGAGTCTCTCTGTAATCAATTTAGTGATGATCTTGTACACCACATTGCATAACGCAATAGGCCTGAAATGAACCAACTGATTATCCCCCTCCCTCTTAGATATGAGAGCCAGGAAAGTAGAATTCATGGACTTGAGCATCTATTTGTTCCTATGCGATTCTTGAACCACCTCGAGTAGATCAAACTTTATTATTTCCCAGAACTCCTGAAAGAACTCAATCGGAAACCCATCCGGGCCAGAAGCCTTACCTTTTTTCATATTAAACACCACTTTCTCCAGTTCAGGTAACAAAATAGGGCATAAGAGAGCTCCATTCATCTCAGCAGAGACCAGGTGGGGAATACATTCCAAGATGGCCCTCTCCTCAACCCCTGCAGCAAGATCCTCCCTAGAAAATAGGTTTGAAAAATAATTGACCGCTTCCCTGGAAATATCAGCACTGGAGGAGAGTTGAGCCCCTTAAGGCGAAACAAGAGAGGAGATAGAACAACCTTGCCTTCGAGCCTTCACTGAATTATGAAAGAAAGCAGTGTTCCTATCCCCCTCCTGAAGCCAATCAACTCGAGATTTCTGCTTCTAGAAGATCTCTTCCCGAAGCTCCCACTCTTCTAAACCCTTGAGAGCCAAGGACTCAGCTTTACTTAGATCAGAGGTCAACCCCTAGTCCCGAATCTGACGAGTGATGATATCCAACTTGGCCTGAGCTGCCAGCTTCTGAGCATGAAGGTTCCCAAAACATTGTTTATTCCATCTCTTGAGTCTGTACTTCACATGTTGAAGCCTCTTACTAAAAGTGAACATGTTTGTCCCATGGGCAGGCCTCCCTTCATACCACCAATCCACCATAAGATCATGCAAAGACTGATATCTTAACCACATTAACTGAAATTTGAAAGAAGGTTTTTTGGTGACACCATAAGCAGTGACAGAGAGCTTGATGGGCCAGTGATCAGAGTCCCTCCAATCAAGAATTTCTGAACTGGTGATCAACCTACTGTTCATCCAATAGCACGAAACCAGAAATCTATCAAGCCTTTCAGAGATGGCCTCAACACCACATCTCCTATTATTCCATGTAAAGACACCATTGGTAGGCTTCACATCTATGAGATTCAAAGAGCTAATCATATCCCTGAGCAGACTTGCAGAAGGGTCAAGCCTAGCTAACCCACCTTGCTTTTCATCCAAGCTAGTAACAGCATTAAAATCACCAGCCATAATCCATGGGAGAAACGGGTCTAAGGCTCGAATAAATCTGATGTGAGCCCAGAGATTTGACTTACCAAAGAAATCAGTAGGAGCATAGATATTAGAAAAAAGACACCTCTCTCCAGTCTCCAAAATAGAGGCAACCAGAGAAATGGAAGACCGACTAGAACACCACCATATGGGGAAAACTTTCCTCGAATTCCAGAAGCAAGCCACCCGCCCTGAACTGTTCAAAGCACCCACTCCCTGCCAATTACCTTGGGGCCAGATACGTGGAGCACAATTATCCAAACCTTCCACTGTAAGCTTAGTTTCTTGAATAAAGACCACATCAGGAGACTGAGATTCAATTAGTCTGCGAACAGCCTTTTGTCTAGGGATGATGTTCAACCCCCTTACATTCCATGATAAAACGATCATTTATGGGGGTGGGAGAAATGGGAATCAATGGGTTTCACAGACCTAGACTCAACCAAAGTATCACCCATAATCTTGACCTTCTCTTGATCAGTCTTCTGTCCACTCCTTGATGGTTTATCAAGCGGCCCCTTTTTAAAGGATTTCTGTTGTAAACCTAAACCAAGAGGAGCTTTGTTACTCTTCACACAATCTGAGGCCCCCTTAGGAGTAGGAGGATCAGGAGCCATCACCACAGAATTCTTTGTAGCTAGTGACCCCTGAAGGTCCCTGATATCCTGAACCTGGGAAGGCAAATCCATAGCCAACTGACCAACCTGATGGTCCTCTGGAGATAAAAATTGCTCCTCTTTCTTTGCATCCTCCTCCTGAATCTCATGCACACCCTTAGCCCCAGAAGAGAGCTCAACTGGAATACCTTCCTCTTGTACCAAATCCTCAAGAACATCAAACCTGTTAAAAGTGCCTTCATTTTGTCTATCCAACCAGGTTCTCTTTTTTCCCTTACCTTTGTTACGAGACTTAACCTGAGTAAATCCCTCATCATCCACCGGTTCATTGGACAAAGGGGCCTTCCCCTTGACCCCCCCAGGAGTTCCAGAGGATGCCAAGGGGGAGGATTTATTTCTAGGGCATTTGCGGTGTAAATGACCATATTCATGACAAGTTCTGCATCTAAAAGGTAGGGTCTCGTAATCCAGTTGTTGGATCCAAGAAGAAGATCCCAAGCGAATTTCCATAGAATCTGGCAACGGGTTATTTAAATCAACTTCTACACAAATACGAGCAAAGGAAATTACCTTACGATATTGAGTTTGTGTAGCCGATCCCACTGGTTTTCCAAGAAGCAAAGAAATTGAGTGAAGAATATCTTCCCTCCAGAATTCCAAGGGAAGCCTCGGCAATCGAACCCACATAGGAACTCGCGAGGGGATCTCTTCAGCAAAGTTGAAGCCCATGTGCCAAGGCTTAATGAAAAGCCCCACCTGGTTAAAGAAATATGGCCCCCCTTCAAAAGCCCTATTCCTATCCGACATGCTTGAAAAGATAACTAGAAAATAATTATTAGTAGCAAAAATAATCTCCATATCACCTTCTGGGTTCCAAACTCGACTTGCCCAGGAATCCAAAACGGGTAGAGAAAGACGAAGGCCCAAAAATTTGCAAATAAGGGCATGATTACACCAATATTCGACATCCTCCACAACTTGTTCAGGTTGAATAACCAAAACTGGTCGCTCCTCGGATCTCTCCAAACATCCGTTTATTTTTTTACTCGAAAAACCCCTTTTGAAGATGAAACCCCATCACCAGACTGGGGTTTACCCATCGGATCCTTACCACTGACATGCAGCGAAGAAGATGGCTCTACCATCTCCAAGTCCCCAGAGGAAACCGCAGAAATAACAAAACCCTGATTCTCCATGGATCGCATAGCAGCACCCCACCAAAGGCGAGAGATGATGAAGGAGACCCACAGTCTCAGAACACTGAACACACCTGCCAAGGAAATGTCGTTAACAGCAAAAAACGCATAAGGAAGATCTGCCCACAAGCAAGACAAAGGCCGAGAACCCAGCCCGACCAGTGCACCCTTGAAAAATAGCAAACACCCCACCCCACAAGAGCTCACCACCAGACTAGACGCCACACACAGACAGAACGCAGAACAGAAGAGCTAGGGCACGCGAGCCCTAGCTCTCACCCAGGCGCTGCGCAGAGCCATCCTTCAAAGTATTCTAATTAAATTAATTATCATATAATCTTGGCTTGAATATTTTATTCAAATTTAGATTAAATATTCCTCTCTTCTAAAAATCCTCAAAATTCCATTCACAATTAAATATTCCTCTCTTTTAATTAATTCCTCTAAAATCCATTCACAAGTCCATAAATTCTTCTAAAGTCTATTCACAATTAAATATTTCAAATATTTAATTAAATCTTCTATAGTCCTAAAATCAAAAATCAAACTCACATGAAATTAAATAAATCTATTTATTTAATATTGGATTATCTTTAACAACCGTGAAACAAACTTCCAAAACAGAAAATTAATTTCTCTGTTCCTGTGCAAGCTTGTTCCCGTGGGTTGAAGACAAGCCTCCATTCTTCTCTCCAACCTCTCAACATCTTCCATCTTCCTCTCAACCTCTCCATCTCTCACCATTCAAAATTACCAAACAATCTCACAACCATTGATCTTTCCCAGCCAAGCTCTTGCCTGTGAAAAGCTATAAAAGGGACTGTCGGGTCTCTGAAAAACATAGAAGCTTTCATACAAGAAAACTATAGTCAATTAGCTTTCAATAATTCATAGCATTTCAGTTTTAGCATAGCATAGCATTCCATATCATGGCTTATCATCCTCATTTCATAGTTTTAGAAGCATTGATAATTTGCAGCCCCTGTGCATATCCGTATCAGCATTTCACTCCACTAGCATATAGGATAGAGAAGCACTCTCCTTTTTCATACTCGTTCTGTAGGTTGCCATTCTAAGAAGCTTTGCTTACACAATCTAAGAGCATCAGCTTCAAGAGAATCACTGGAGATAGAGAACAATGGAACAGTTTTGAAGAAGCTTTGTTTGTTATCTTTGATTTCAATTTATCTTGTTTTCTTTAGTTTAATGTTTCATTGGTGTGTTTTTATTGTTTCATTTTGATACTAACATTTCCCACACACATTTTTGGCACCCACCGTGGGGATCTTGCCCCAATTTTAACATCTTTTTGCAGGTTTTTCTGACAGGTCATGGCTAAAACAGCGTATTAGTGCAATAAACATGCTTCAACGCAAATCACACCCAATTTAGCACCCTTTAACACTATTATAGCGCCCATCAGAGGTTTCTTAATGCCCATCAGAGGTTTCATAGCACCCATTAGATGTTTCTTAGCGCCCATCAGAGGTTTCATAGTGCACATCAGAGGTTTCTTAATGCTCATAAGAGGTTTCATAGCGCCCATCAGAGGTTTCGCAGTGCCCATCAGAGGTTTCACAACACCCATCAGAGGTTTCCTAGCGCCTATCAGAGGTTTCACAGCACCCATTAGAGGTTTCATAGCACCCATCAGAGGTTTCTTAGCGCCCATCAGAGGTTTCTCAGTGCCCATCAGAGGTTTCATAGCGCCCATCAGTGGTTTTACAGTGCCCATAATGTCTGTTTAGCGCAATTTTTATTTTTAGCATAGATTTTTCAAAACCTGCATTTGTAATCTATAACTTAAATATGATTTGATTAGATCCGACGCGACCGCGGCCAGTAAGAACTTTAAAAGAATGAAGCAATCCTAGGATAGTCACATAATTCGAAATCAAGCAATCCTAGGATAGTCACTTCATTTTCTATTTTGGGCTAAAAAGAATTTCATGTTTTTGTGAAGCAACATCTTCACCTAGCATAGCAAATTGTTTATTTGGGCTTAAAATTGAACTCTTGTTTACTTTGATTAAAATGGTGATAGACCTATGCTCTCCCCTTAACTGGGTGATCAAAATGCCAAACTCATTTATTTCATTTCATGCAATTTTAAGTTTTGATAATACCTTTTAGAGAGCCTGCTCTTGTGGGAAAAAGTACTCACCCAAGAGGAACGACTCAAGTGGGTTCAAGCCAAAGCCAGGCTATTCCACCCCACTATAAAATTTAAAGCAAATTTGGTGAAACCCTCTTTTGATGGTAGTGTGCATTGATAACCATCCCCAAAGCCTTTGTTCTAAAGGTTGGGAGGTCTCTCGAGGGAGTCTATCATTTGCCGCACCGAACGGAAACCCTTACTACGAACTTAGTGTAGTATCTAACCAAATTCAGTTTCTGAACATCCTAAAAATCACAGTGCAGGGGAGGGAAGAATCTACCCCCAAGACACTCACCATATAACTACCAAGGACCATTTTCTTAGGGGATCCGGTATCCACTTCTGTCACTCTGAGTACGCACCTGGAAAAGACAAAAACACGGGCGCCCTTTCAAGGGTGACGGCTATGTGAGTCGATGCAGTTCTAAGATGTGGGCTGTTGATTATTATGATGACCTACTTGAGTACTAAGAGTGAGTCTGTTTGATCTATCTGTCATGTGTGAAACCTGTGAAAATAATTTTTGAACAACATTTTGATCATACACTTCATGTTTAGTATAGGACTTAAAACAACTATTCTATAACTTGCTTGATGTGTTTTCAATACATTAATTCAGTAAAGATCATCCAAAACTCACAATCACATTGATTACTCCCATGTTAAGAGATTGGAAATCCACAACCTTTGTTAAGAAATCCATTCTCAAATGAATCAAAAAGCCAAAGAAACCACTTAGTTACAAGAAACTATTGAAGAAAAGATGATTCTTGTACCAAAGCCGAAAGGTTTTACTTAAACATAGAACCTTTCTCCATCGATATCATGACTGTGTTAGAGGTTTCACTAATGATTAAGTTGTAGAACCATTATACTCACGAGCTTTCTTTCAAAGAAGAGCCCTTTCTCAAAGGCACAACCATAGTCAACGTATTCATTTTTGTTATATTCCCCAACCTGCAATTGAATATTCTACTTGTCCAAATCAATTTATGCAATAGAGAACTCAATCACATTAGGCATTTATCACAAAATGCATCCTTTTACAAAGCTACGATCAAACTTCATAAAGTGCAAAATCATCCTTTTCTTGATCTTTTGCTTAAATTCCCGCCAACAGGATTTTCATCCTTTCAATTAGGGAACAACACAAGCTAAAGGCTAGAAATATTTCAAGTCATAGAATCTTCATTCTATCCTAATTTTCATATCTATCACAAATTGCACTATTCCATTCTTTTGATCAAAAGTTAGTAGAATTTGGAACAAAACTTATGCCTGTTGTCATGAGATCTCGAACACACATGGAAGAAGACGAAGGAGAAACTACCACAAACAAAATGGGTGACCATAATGAGAAAGAAGAGAATACATTTAGTGTTGAAGAATTAATAGAAGAAAAACTTCAAGAAGCAGAACAAGATCCCTGATTCCATAATCTTATGGAAAGGATTTTAGAACGAAACAAAGAAAGATATTTTCTTTCATTAGCTAATCAAGGAGCTAAGTTACCTTCCAATTTCGATATAGAAGGGATTAAACATAATCCTGAAACTCCTAATGATTTTAGTGCCCTTACTCAATAGATAAAAGAATTACAAGGGAAAATAAAGGAGATGCAAGGGGGCACAACAAAGAAGTATGTTTTGGATGACATATCTCCTTATCCATTTGATAGGATTCTTCAAATGATCCCTTTTCCAAAACATTGTGAAATCCCTAAATTTGATAGGTACAATGGAAAAACTGATCCCATTGAACATGTGAGGGATTTTTGAAATATGAGTCTAGAATTCGCTTATGACGATACCTACTTAATGCGATTGTTTCCACGAAGTCTGGATGGACAATCCATGGAGTGGCTTTCCAAGATCACTCCTCCCATAAAAACCTTTGAGGAGTTAATAAATCAGTCTATATCACAATATGCCTACACCATCCAACACCAGATAACAATGCTTGATCTTTGTAAAGTGAAACAAAAAGTAGGAGAATCCTTCACTACGTTTTTGCAAAGGTGGAGAAGGTTGTTTGTGCGATATTCTCATCCTATTCCTGAAAAGGAAAATATGGATATCTTCATCAATAGCCTAGATCAAGAATTAAGCTACAGGCTTAATCTTCATTGTCCTCATAACTTTGAAAAATTGATTGAAAATGCAATCACCATTGAAAGGGCCTTGGTTAAACGAGGAGTGATAAAGCTTGATAATCCAAGTTCATCTAACCAAAACAACAATGATAAAACAAGGTTTTGGAATAGAAATAAAAATGTTGTCAATGATGGTATAGTAGATGCAAATAATCTATGAACAAGACCATCTATCTTCAACCTATCAAGTGCTTCATGCACCAACCAACAAGGGAATAACAACCAACAAGGAACCAACAAATACAAGGACAAAACTCCAATCAAGAAAGCATGACCAATCAAAATCGTGGTAATTTCAATAACAATCTTGGCAATACCCAAACATCAAATTCATCCAAACCTCCATTCTTTTCAAATCGACGGAATTTTACAACTTTGGGTCAATCTCTTGAGTCTGCTCTCAAGGAGCTTCTCGATAATAAGGTTATCACCTTACCATCAGAAAGAGATTATGAGCCACGAGTCAAACCACCATCATGGAATGACTCGTATTATTGTAATTATCATCAATGTAAAGGTCATAGAACGAATAATTATCAAGCTTTGTGAAATCTAGTACAAGATTTAATTGACAATGGCACTATCAAGATTGAAGGACATCATACCAATGACGATCATCAAGCATTCAAAGATCCTTTACCAAACTATCAAAAGGGGGAAACATCAGATACCAAAGTAAAAAGCATAAATAATGTTGAAGACAACATAATTTGCCACATCTATGCAGATGATCAATGGGTTAATGTTATCAAAATCAAGGAAAAACAAGAATATCAACAAGTTAATGTGACTACAAGAGGACAAGAAAAAGTTGTTCTAAAAGGGAGTTCATCTAAGGCAGCTATCCCTTCTCCAAGTCATTATAATCTAGTTGATCAACTGAGAAAAACATCAGCTTAAATTTCCATCCCTGAGCTTCTCAAAATATCCCCCATATGCAAGAATATTTTGGAAGAAGCTCTTGTAAATACAACCATTGACATAGATTTGGATGTAAACAAATTTCAAGCCATGGTGGGACATTTGTCTTCCCCCACTTGTCTTTCATTCTCCAAAAAAGATGATGCTTCCATGATACATCTGCATAATTCATCGCTTTATCTTAAAGTTATGATCCATAAACATCGAATTAGACGTGTCTTGACAGATGGAGGAGCCAGTTTAAACATTTGTACCTTAAAACTTATACATGCCTTAGGAATATCAGAAAGTTCCATTGATCCATGAAGGAAAATAACTATCAAGGCATATGATGATGAAGAAAGAGCTTCCAAAGGACTAATAATGCTACCTATCAGAGTGGGACCTATTGTGAAAAATACATTTTGTCAGGTTCTAGATTGGGATCTTTCCTATAACATACTTTTGGGTCGCCCATGGATTCATGATATGCAAGCAGTACCATCAACGTACCATCAGTGCCTCAAGTTTCCGTATGATGGACAAGAAATAACTATACAAGTTGATTACAATAGCACCCAAACTTGTTCAAATCTTCGAGCAACTCAAGACACCTTTGTGCCACATAATAGGGAGGCTCTTACTGTTTCTTCTTCCAATCTACAAGGCCAATTGCAAGAAATGACAAATAATCTTGTCACTAAGCTACATTTTAAAGACAAAGGAATAGGCGAATATTCACTATCCCTTTCTAGTTTACCTCCTTCTCTGAGGTCACATGGTCAGCCAACCCTATCAAATCAAAAGATCGCAACAGCCTCCACATGCCAAGCTTCTGTGCCAATCACAAAGTTTGATGGACAATTCATTAAAGCTAACACCACTGAAGAAGAAGCCGAAGATAGGGACATCCTAAGTTGGCTATACAAAGATGAAGATGAATCTCTTTTGCATATCAAGTTACCTACTGAGCAATATGGCAAAGGGTATACTATCATGCAAAGAATGGGCTATGAAGGAAGTGGTCCTATAGGAAAAAGAAAAGAAGGAATCATTGAGCCAATTCAACCTATTTCAATACATCCAAACGATAAAACAAGACTTGGATATGGTAAAGATACAGAAGGATCAACTTCACAGCAAGCACAACAAACTCATAAAGAAGAACCAATTTCCAATAAACTCAATGAAGATGTAGCTCTACAAAAAATTTATGGGTCAGTTTTCCAATTGCAGAACAGTTTAGACACTGATTCTAATGAATACGAATGGGATGATGTCTTTGATGATACATTCTTAACAGAGAAAAGGGTGGATGTCATACACAAATTCGTACCCACATTCTTACAAGGAGAAGGTTCAAGGCCTCTACTTGATTATGTTTTACAAAGCGATCATGACTCAAGTGAGGATGATTCAGATTTTAATGAGATTGACAATCAATAGGAGAATACCATCATAGACCTTGTCCATCATGAAAATGACAACCATATCATGACTTCGACAGTTCAAGACCTTACCCAACCTAATGATCCCATGCCTTTAGTTTATCTGGAACTTATTGATTGGGACAACAATGCACCTATCCATATCCCTACATTCCATGATGATGAGGATATTGTAAATTTCCTTTGTTCATCTAGTCAAGAAAACAATTGTTCCATCAGAGAATCTCATACTCAAGATTTTGATAGGGAAGGTGTCAAGTCTCTTAGCTGCAAAATAAATGAAATAAAAGACAGATCTATCAGTGAAAACCAAAAAATGGCAGTGGTAGATCACAACAAGAGAAAAATAAAGAGCGAATCTGACCGTGAAAACCTTTCTGAGGCACTGAAGGATGAGAAACTTGACATTCTTCCTAAACATTATCAAGAAAGATCTTCTATTTTGATAGAGCCAACAGAATCCATCAACATAAGTACAAAAGAGCAGCCAAAAGTTTTGCAACTTGCAGCATCATTAACAGTGGAAGAAGTACTAAAATTTACAGAGTTCCTGAAGGAGAATCACATCAACTTCGCTTGGTCATATGCCGATATGCTAGGGTTAGATCCTAATCTGATAATGCATCATTTATCTATAAACACAGGGGAAAAACCTGTGAAGCAAAAACTCAGAAAAATGCATCCGCATGTTGCATTATTGGTTAAAGAAGAATTAAAAAAGCTTTTAGATGTTGGATTCATTCGGTCTATTGACTATGCAGAATGGATCTCCAATATTGTACATGTTTCAAAGCCAAACAAAAGGATTAGAATTTGCATAGATTTCAGAGATTTGAACAAAGCATGTCCTAAGGATGACTTCCCTTTGCCAAGCATAGATATGATTGTTGATTTAACTGCTGGTCATGCAATGTATTCATTGATGGATGGGTTTTCAAGATACAACCAAATAAAGATTGCACTAGAGGATCAAGATAAAACAGTGTTCACATGCCCTTGGGGTACCTATTGTTGGAATGTCATGCCATTTGGGTTAAAGAATGTAGGAGCTACATATCAACGGGTAATGACAACAATTTTTCATGATATGATGCATACATTGATGGAAGATTATGTGGATGACTTACTGGCCAAATCCCACACAAGAGAAGGACATCTAGAAATTTTGTCAAAGATCTTTATCAGAATGGAGAAGTTCAATGTTTGACTCAATCCAAAGAAATGCATCTTCGGCGTTAAATCTGGAAAACTCCTAGGATACATTATTTCAGAAAAAGGCATAGAGGTTGATCCAGAAAAAGTAAAAGCTATAATGGACATGTCGCCACCACGAAATATCAGTCAACTTCAATCACTGCAAGGATGCCTACAATGCATCAGGAGGTTTATAGCTCAAGTGGCAGACAAAAGCTTACCATTTACACATCTATTGCATAAAAATGTCCCATTCAAATGGGAGGAAAAATGTGAAGCAGCATTCAATCAGATCAAGCAATATCTTATAAATCCACCAGTTTTAATTCCACCAATTCCAGGAAAGCCACTCATACTATATATTTCAGCAACAAAAGTATCTTTGGGAGCATTGCTAGCACAAGAGGATTCTACAGGCAAAGAAAGGTCCATATACTATATCAGCAGAACTTTAACAAGCCATGAACTAAACTACACTTTCATTGAAAAAGCTTGTCTAGCAGTAGTGTTTGCTTCTCAAAAGTTACAACACTATATGTTGGCTCATACAGTTAAGCTGATAACCAAAATCGATCCACTAAAATACCTTTTAAGCAAAGCTACCTTAACAGGAAGACTTACAAAATGGGTAATGATCTTAAGTGAGTTTGACATTCACTATGTGGATCGAACAACCATAAAAGGACAAGTCATTGCAGATCAGTTGGCTGAAGCACCTTTACCAGAAGAAAACCCAATGCACATTGAATTTCTTGATTCAGATGTCTTCACAGCAACGATTAAGAAATCATGGACATTGTACTTTGATGGATCTTACACGCAACATGGCTCGGGGGCAGGGATTCTTTTTGTCACACCTAAAGGACACACCATTCCAAAATCATATCATTTGATGTTTCCTTGCACAAATAACATGGCTGAATATGAAGCATTGGACTGGCAGATTACAAAGCTACAAGTCTACGGTGATTCGCAACTTGTCATTAATCAAATCAATGATGATTATCAGATTAAAGATGATAAGCTGCTACCTTACAAGAACATGGTGGACGATTATAAAAAGTATTTTGTGACAATCAAGTTTTCACAAATCCCACGGATTGATAATAAAGTTGCAGATGCAATGGCTACAATTGCTTCCTTGTTACAATGATCAGAAAATCAAACACAGTACAAATTTTTGGTGGAACAATTGTTTTCTCCTGCCTATGATAATCCTGAGACCCAAGTCATATGCCATTTAACCGGTTCTGATTCACCCTTATATGGCAAGACTTATACTTATCTGAAAGATAACATCTTACCTCTGGATTTATCCCAAAACCAAAAAAGGAATTTCATGCACCAATCATCCCATTATACCTTGATCGCCAATATCCTTTACCAACGTGGTCTTGATGGTACGTTGCTTCGATGTCTTGAACATGATGAATTTGAAAAAGCCTTACAAGAGGTTCATGGTGGAATTAGTGGAACTCATTCAAGTGGTTTAACCTTAGCTAAGAAACTTGTTAGAATGGGATATTATTGGCCTACCATGGAGAGAGAATCTTTTACTTTTGTCAAGAAGTGTTCTAAATGCCAGATCCATGGGAATCTTATTCATGCACCTGCACAAGAACTGCAGCCTTTCACTCTGACATGGCCTTTTTTCTCAATGGGGACTAGATCTTGTTAGCAAAATTCATCCTTCATCATCCAATGGGCATACATTCATCATCACGGCTACAAAATATTTTACAAAATGGATTGAAGCTGTTCCTTTGACGATCGTGACCAGTAAACAAATATCTTCATTTATCCTGAATTACATCATCTGCTGATATGAAATTCCTAATTCTATAATCACTGATAATGGGAGGCCTTTCAAGAATCAAGATGTTGATGAACTTTGTGAAATATTTCGCATCCAACACAGGTTCTCAATGCCTTATTATCCACAAAGAAATGGTCAAGCAGAAGCTTCAAATAAAACAATCTTGAAAATCTTGAAGAAAATGGTAAATGATGCCGGTCGAGATTGGCATGTCCAATTAAATCCAGCTTTGTGGGCATATAAAACCAGCATTCGCACACCAACAAGAGCTACTCCATATGCCTTGGTATATGGAGCAGAAGCAATCTTACCACTAGAGGTAGAAATACCTTCACTTAGGGTCTCACTCAAGGGATTGATAAATGATGAAGACTACAGAGTATCTCGTCTGCAAGAGCTAGAACTATTAGATGAAAGACACCAACATGCAATTGATCATTTGAAGGGTTATCAACAGATTATGTCCCATAGCTACAATCACAGAGTTAAACCATGGAAATTTCAAGTAGGTGACTTAGTCTTGAGAGAAAATCCATGTAATCAGCAAGACAGAGAAAAGAAAGGAAAATTTGAACCCAACTGGCTTGGTCCATTTGTTATCATTGCAGCATACAGTTTTGAAGCATATCAGTTATCCACATCAGAAGGGGACCTGTTTGAAAAGCCAATCAACAACATTCATTTGAAGAAGTTCTATGTCTAAATCAAAAAAAAAAAGTCCTAAAAAAAAAACAAAAAATCAGAAAAAGTCTTAAAAATACAAAAAAATCAGAAAAAGTCCTGAAAAAATACAAAAAATATTAGAAAAAGTCTTGAAAAAATACAAAAAAATCATAAAAAGTCCTCAAAAAATACAAAAAAAATCATACAAAGTCTAGAAAAAACATCCATAAAAATCAGAAAAGTCTTGAAAAGTGCAATAACAACAAGTGGTGAAAACCTAGCAAACAGGCACTACTTGTGATCAAAATGGGCTCCTCTATCTATTAGCTTATGTCTTGCATTCGCTTTACGACGTCATCTATACATATCTATCATTTGTACATATCTATCATATCCATATCATGCAATGAGAATCCTTGTGTTTCATCATGGCTTGATGAAATTTGTACATATCCATCATATTCAGGTTATGTTTACACTGGGGGAAAAAACAAAACATAGACTAGACAAGAGAGGGGCAATTTGAACATCACAAATGGACAAATGACGCATCAAATCAACCACAACACCAAAATGATCACTCAATGCCAATGACATCAAACAACATGGTCAAAACAACGTTAAATCAAAACACAAACATCAATGTTGATAACCACATTGGATGATCTTAATCTGAATAATGTTTGGAATACTTTAGAAAAAATTTGAATTGTTGGTTGATTTTCTATCATATCTCTGGAGCAATTCGATGATGTACTGAACTAGAAAAGCAAGGAAGGAGTATGATTTTTCTTTGTCTGTTGTTTGTGAGCGAATCATTAGTACTATGCAAATTGGTCGTGAGACATGCTCTACTACGTATCATTGATGACATTTCAAAATTTGCATAGGAAACAGGTTAACTCTTGTCTGTTTATGCAAGCGATACTCAGGTCATCTCGGTTCAATTATACCTAGATGCTTGTATTATCTTGCTATATTAAAAATCATGAAAGCAATACTCAGGTCATCACTGGGCTAACATACCCTTTGATGCTTGTATTAACTTTCGACATTTCAATGCTCTATGATGACACAAAAAGCACAAATAAGCTTCTCATAATGGAAATGTTGTACAGATACCCTGCATGGTTAGTGTAGATTACATTCATTCTGGAATTTGCATTTTTGCATTTATAGATTTTCCCAAAAGCTGGCAAAGTATCAAATGTTTTATATTTTTCCAATAAAATGACTGAGTACATTTTGACATTCACAAAAAAAATATCATTTCATACATTTTTCATACATATTTGCATCAGAAAATCATAAAAACAAAGTATGCATCATAATCAAAACGTTTATAAAGCATTCATAAATTGTATCATCCATCATTTCACATTCATATTCAAAAATCATTCATCAATAGATTTCATTCATCTCATAAATCATGCGTACATATACATCATAGCATAACATTGCACTTTCATAAATCATATCATAAACATCATGCATATATAGAAACATACACATTCATCACATAAGGAATCATCGCTGCATATCATATATCTCAAAAATGAATGTTAAAATGTACAAAGATGTCAACTATACATGACATAACATCATCAAAAATGGGATCATATAAGTGTGTATACAAATGTCTCGTAATGATAAAACATCATACAAAAAAAAAGCACTATGCAGTGCTATCCTCTAATGGTGCTGGTCTGGGACCTGTCCCACCTACACCTAATGGACCTACTCCTGGTAACCCTCCTGGAGGTAATGGCTGTGATACACCCCTGCTGGTAGCCCGAGAATGACTATGTGTAGACCAAGACTGTGTATAACTCACTCTCTGCTCGGGTGGCACTGCATCATGATAACTAATCCTATAGAAATCAACCTCCCAAACAGCTCTGGTCAACTCTCTCGTCATACTATCACCTGCTGCTACTCTCTAAAGACTCTCAGCTAGAGCCATGGCCTCCTCACCCTGTCGTCGAGCTGTGTCTCTCTCGGCCATCACTACTGTCAGCTGTCCCTGTAACTATGTAGCTAAGGTTTGTGCCTGTAATAACTGACTCTGCAAACTCTGCATCATACCCTACAAGGTTGCTATCTGACTCAATGATGCTAAATCTGCTAATGTTAATGGAGCTGATACTACGGGATCTACAGAAGATGACAGAATTGTGTGTCTCATCTGCGATCCACCTCTGCCACCTCTACCCTCACTACTGTCACCCCCACTCTCCTCATCACTGCTATCTCCATCATCATCTGACTCATCATCATCCTCCTCAGAGTCATCACTCTCTGCAACTGCCTCTCGCTATCGTCTATGACCAGCTATCTGTGATCTCTCCTCTGCAATAGGGACAGGCTCATCAGGATCAAATAGTCGTGGTGCAGGATGATCCAACACATACTGACCATACTCTGCCGTCATCCCTTCATCAAGAATATCAGGTCTATAGTCCCACATCTGAGCTCCCAAACTAGTAAACTCTGCCACTGCTGCATCATATGAAATCTGTGGACCACACACTGTCAACTCCTACTATCGGCGTGCATAAATAGTAGAACCCATGGGCATACCCTAAAGACGACCAAATTGTCGACACACCCGACTAAGAAGAAATCTCTCAATAATCCCAGGCGTCTGGCCAATAAGATATCTAGCGGTAAACACATAGGGCATCTCCCTAGTATCCTCTGGCCATCCCTCACAATCTACATAGGGTCGCCAGCAAACTGTATCCAAATCATCTAGAAGACGCTGCCAATGATCTAATTTACCTAGCCTCGGCTAAGTAATGATATCTGCATATCTGAATCTGTATGGCCCACCAGTCGGCCACCGTCCTCGAGTCAATGGTCGCATGACAACAAAATGCTCCCATGCCCATATCTGTAACAGTGAACAACCAACTGCAAAACTACGACCTCCGCCGTATACAATGTGATGTAGCTCATCATACAAATGTGCAAGCATGCACGATCCCCAAGCATAACATGTGCCCTACATCACCATACTCTCCAGTACAACAACCCCAATGACTACAGTAAACACACCCTTTCCACCAAATGAGTCGTCTACATATGTCAATTGGAATGGGACTCATGAAATTAACATTGAAATTTTTGCAAACAAAATTTTAACAAGTTGTCATTAAGTCATTGAACAAGCAAGGGAAACAAGCCTAGATACATGCATTGTTTGAGGTTATGTAGGAAATGGTTAATCAATTCCACATAACATTCCAGAAGTTAGCTGCTTTCTGTAATCTCTTACGAGAGTTGAACTACAATGAATTTATGGAGTGGAGAATGCTTCTTCTATCAAAAAAACAAATACAAACATACAACAAACCTCCCGCCATCTTAAGAGATTATTAACATTTCAAGCACTGATTTTAAAGTAACCACAACACACCTCCAATAAAACCTACAAGTACAAAGGGCAAGGGTCATATGAATCTACAATCTCGCTCCATGGGATGAAATATCCAGCAATCTGATCATCTCTGAAAATCCTCCTCAACGCATCAGTGCCTCCTACCTCTTGGCCATCAAACCTCACTATATCTCCCATCACTGGGATCCTCAAGATACGATACATGTCCTTAGGAGTCACGTTAATCTCTCTTGTCGCCAAGTGAAAGGTGTTCGTGTCGCTATGCCACCTCTCTGCAAGTGCTGTCAATAGACCCCTGTTGAGGTGCACCTCAGGCATGTCAAGCAACGAGATCAATCCACATGCCTCAATCACATCTCGATCTGCCTGCACAAGTTGTGGAATCAAACTCCATGTCCTTGGAAATGTCTCCCGTAGCTACAAAACGCCCAATCTCTCCTATTGAATAAGACGAGAACATCAGGACCAAACAATATCAAAATAAATTCATCATGACAAATCAATCAAATCTCAAAACAAATTTATCAAATCTTATTTGTTTTTAACAACTTTAGAAGCAAACACATCAATCAACTGTTTGTTTTTCATCATCATGGAAAGCAAATTTATCAATCAATTGTTTGTTTTTAACAACTTTAGAAGCAAACACATCAAACAACTATTTGTTTTTCATTTTTATGAAGACAAATTTATCAATCATGTTTGTTTTTAACAACCTTAGAAGCAAACATATCAAAAAAATATTTGTTTTTCATTTTCATGAAGACAAATTTATTAATATCCTGTTTGTTTTTAACAACTTTAGAAACAAACTTATCCAACCACTATTTGTTGTTCATTAACTTGAAAGAAAATTTATCAGCTATTATTTTTCCTTGGGAACAAATTTATCACTCAAAACAACACTCAATCATGGGCGCTATGAAAATAGTCATGGGCACTACAAAAGTCCTTAAGGGCACTACAAGATCAAGGGCGCTACAGAAAGGATCAAGGGCACTATAGAAAGCCTCAAGGGCACTACAGGATTATAAGCGCTACAAAACACATAATGGGCGCTATGAAAAGTATAAAGGGTGCTAAAAGAATACAAATAGACACCAAAAGGTTGAAAAATGTGCCCCAAACGGAAAATTTTCAAATCACAAAAGTTTAACGGGGTACATACCGCAGGTCCATAGTGTGTTGGCCATTGATGTCGTCGGATGCACTCGAATCAGTGTTGGTGGATAGGAAGTGCCATCTTTCTCACTCCAAAGCTCAAAAATTATAATTTTTACTAGGTTAAAATGGGAAAATGACATTTTTAACCTATTTAAAGGCAAAATTGGGGCATTTTATGAGATTTTATCACAGCAGGGGCAATTTCGATCATCAATTTTCATATCACATCTTTCCATGTTAATTTCTTTACATCATAATTTTTGAACGATGAATCGACATCTTCAAAATCATAAAAATCAAAAAATCTCAAAAACATCTAAAAAAAAAAAATTCACAAAAATCAAAATCTTATCGATTCATCGTCCGAGGGGGCATATACCTATCAACATTCGACAATCAAAATTCTGGGGAAAATTTCAAAATTCTTTAAAGTAATGCGTAAAACACATCACTTCAAAGAGGGGAAAAATGTATACACCTAAAAATAGTCACATCACAATAGTCTGGTAATTAATTAAATATTGTTAATATTTAATTAAATCTCTGAATTCAATCTGCATATAAATAAATTTAAATAATTTATTTATATTATTCATTCTTTCATTTCAATTAAATAAATAAGTTTATTTAATCACTTTTCTTATCCATTTCTTAATTAATTAAATAAATATTATGATTTATTTATATTAATTATCATATAATCTTGGCTTGAATATTTTATTCAAATTTAGATTAAATATTCCTCTCTTCTAAAAATCCTCAAAATTCCATTCACAATTAAATATTCCTCTCTTTTAATTAATTCCTCTAAAATCCATTCACAATTCCATAAATTCTTCTAAAGTATATTCACAATTAAATATTTCAAATATTTAATTAAATCTTCTATAGTCCTAAAATCAAAAATCAAACTCACATGAAATTAAATAAATCTATTTATTTAATATTGGATTATCTTCAACAACCATGAAACAAACTTCCAAAACAGAAAATTAATTTCTCTATTCCTATGCAAGCTTGTTCCCGTGGGTTGAAGACAAGCCTCCATTCTTCTCTCCAACCTCCCAACATCTTCCATCTTCCTCTCAACCTCTCCATCTCTCACCATTCAAAATTACCAAACAATCTCACAGCCATTGATCTTTGCTAGCCAAGCTCTTGCCTGCGAAAAGCTATAAAAGGGACTATCGGGTCTCTGAAAAACATAGAAGCTTTCATACAAGAAAACTATAGTCAATTAGCTTTCAAGCATTCATAGCATTTCAGTTTTTAGCATAGCATAGCATACCATATCATGGCTTATCATCCTCATTTCATAGTTTTAGAAGCATTCATAATTTGCAGCCCCTGTGCATAATTTGTAGCCCCTGTGCATATCCGTATCAACATTTCACTCCACTAGCATATAGGATAGAGAAGCACTCTCCTTTTGCATACTCGTTCTGCAGGTTGCCATTCTAAGAAGCTTTGCTTACACAATCTGAGAGCAGCAGCTTCAAGAGAATCACTGGAGATAGAGAACAATGGAACGGTTCTAAGGAAGCTTTGTTTGTTATCTTTGATTTCAATTTATCTTGTTTTCTTTAGTTTAATGTTTCATTGGTGTGTTTTTATTGTTTCATTTTGATACTAACATTTCCCACACACAATGTGGATTCATTGGATATTACGTTCTATCTACAAGAACTCATGCCCTTGGAGGTATAAAAGCAAGTGGATCCTTTAATGATTATAGTGAACATTAATAATATCGGCATTATGCGTACTCTCATTGACACTGATTCGACACTCACGTATGTAACATTGATTTGTTGCCTAAAATTAAAATTATTTCAACTTCTCTTGTAGCTTCTTCTTTGTACATTCGTGGGTTTGATAATATTGGTCTACAAGGCTTAGGCATGATAATCTTTCCTTTAAGGTTTGGACTTGTTATCGTACCCACCCTAGTGTATGTTATGTTAGGAAAATTACCATATAATCGCCTTCTTGGTAAACCGTGGATTCATGCTTTGAGAACAGTTACCTCTACTTTACATTGTTCTATAATTTTTTTTACTAATAATGAGGGGATTATAATTAAGGTTGACCCTGATGTCGTACACTTGTGTGAGGTGGTAGCTACTAGTCAACCTTCATTTGCACCTTCTTTGAAAAATCTTGTCCCCTCATTATCTTCCAATGTGTTAACATCTCTGGCAGTACCTGTTACAAAGAATACTCTTGAGATAGATGTCCCTGAAGAATATCCTCCTGAAGTAGGCAATCTTAGGTCTCCCCCTTTTTCTTCTTCTAACCCTAGTTTAGAGATCTTTTCAAATAAATCAAATAAATCTTTCTTTTTCAAACTTGACACCTTCTTACAGAAGTTTTTTTTTAAATAATAAATAAATATCTAAAACCCAAATTTTTATGCATACAGTAAATAATAAATTCAAATAAAAAAACTTTTGCAGCTTTTGCCCCTCTGTTGCTCGAACCATGGCTTTTTGTTGTAATCTTGGCCCTTGAAAAAGCTGCTAAATATCCTCTCTGGCCTGCTGCTTCGAAAAAACTGCTAAATATCCCCTCTGGCCTACTGCTTCGTCTCTCAAAACCCTTGCTGCTGCTTCTCCTCACACTTCACCTCTTACTTGCCTCTTTTCTATTTCCTTTCAAAAAAAAGCAAAGGGAAAAGAGGTAAAATCTCTTTTGTTTAAAAAAAAGATTTCATTTTAAATGAAAAATCTTTCCCTCCCACATAAGAGGTAAAAGTTTATTTTTATGAAAAATGTGTTTTTCCTCTTTTTAAAGAATCTTCCTATTTTTAAGGTTTTAAAAAAAGTTTAATCTTTTAAATCTTTCATTTCATATTTATTAGTTTATAACTTTAAAACTTTAATGTAGTTTTATTTATTAGTTTTAAATTAATATTATATAACTTTAGTAATTTTTCATAATTTATATTCTTAATTTAATTTTATATTTAAATCAATTAATTTTTTATTTTTTTTAAATCCAATTTATATTGATATTATTTAATTATATATCCTTTTAGATTGATTATTTTACAAATATAAGATATTTATTTTTTCTCTAACTAAAAGGAGATTGTTTTTAATCAAAAGTGGTATTTTTTTAAGCAAATATTTACAATACTTATTATTTTTCTCATAAAGTTGTGATTTTTTATTTTTGGCAATCATGTCAACTTTAATTCCTGAAATTAAATTAAATTCTTCTAACTATCATTCTTGGAAAACTCATATGCTTTATTTTTCGGTTTAAACATCTTTTAGATGTAGCTACAGATCTTAAATCTAAACCAGGTTCATCTGCATCCAAAGATGAAATCGAAAAATGGAATCTCAAAAATGAAGAAGCCCTTGGCCTCATAGGTATCTCCATGTCCCCTGAACTTTATGTTCACATTGGGACATGTACAACTACATATGAAGCATGGGACAAACTCAAAACAATTTATGATAGTACAAATGAATCAAGAAAAATTCAAATTCAAGATCAACTTGAAGATTTGAGGTATTCTGATTTTAAATCTATGGATGAATTTTTATTGAACTTTGATGCTTTAAATTGTCAATTGGATGGTTTAGGAGTTAAATTAGATAATCTTAGATTAATTAATCTTATTCTTAAAAAGTGTCTTCCTAGACAATTTCAACAATTCATTACTAATATTCATGCTCAATTAGCTATTCCTTCTTTAGCTACTCAATTAACTTATGATATTTTTCGTGATTTATTAAGACAAGAAGAGGCTAAGTTAATTCAGTTTGGTACTCTTAAGTCTAGTGAACATGCTTTCTTGTCTAATCATAAGCAAAATTTTAAACCTCAATCTAAACAACAACATTATAATTCCAAACCTCATTATAATAATGGCAATGATCCTAGAGAGTTTAACTCTTCTAAGAGACCACATTGCACTTATTGCAATAAGGATGGTCATTGGAAACATACTTGTTTTAAAAAGAAAAATGAGAAAAATCCTATGAATCAAAATAATCAACAGTTTCATAACAATGGTAATCAATCTAGACATGCTTTTACATGTAGTTTTAATGTTTCTAAACCTTTTGAATGGGTTAATGATTCAGGTGCATCTCAACATGTTACTTCACATAAAAAGTTTGTTTTTTAAATAACTTCACAAGTACTTTATTATTGGACTTGATCAACCCAATAATAGTGTACTTGTTTTACTCAATTATATTTGGAATATGAA
>VDFB02253566.1:273276-295485 GCA_007258455.2 Sequoia sempervirens
TATATATATATATATATTAAGTTATTCTCAACACTGAAAATCAAATTATTTATGAGTTGCATAAAAGAGTCAATTAATATTGCCATCTATTAAACACATTTAAACTTTGGCTTATATATGCCGATATAGTTAATATGATGAAATTCAAACTTTGAAACAAACACGCTCCGAGGAAAATCGTGCATCACCTACTAAAGGAATACGTAGGGATAAATCAATAAAATGCATCTAAATCTTTATAATGTTTGACCAAGTCGAAATCTAAAGCTTGACTAAATTCAACATAATAAATGATTTTTATCGACTCAACCCAGAAAATAGTCGATACTGGGTGTGCGTTAAGGAAATATGATTGACTTCTTCTTAGAAAATCCCACCATCTCACAAAATTGGCACCACCTTTGTTACCATTTTTCTATAGGTGTTGATTTACGAATTTCTCCATGTGCATTTGAAATAGTCTTTCTGTATGTTGGCGATTGAGAATCGATTCATCATGCTTTTGTGTTGAGTACAAGCTGAAGTTGGCACCACCTCTAGGTTGAATAATTCAAATGGGAATGGTGTCGATTTACATGCCATGGTTGTAGGGATTTTGGAGAGTTGGGTTCTCTATAAATAGTCTCCAACTCTCTTGTATCATACCATTATCATTATCATTGTCTTTTGTGTTATCACATTCATCATTTCTGAATTACCTCAAGCATTTTCCTGTGATTTCCTTATTCTTCATTTGTGTATCATCTTGTGCATTGTTTTATGTTCATTCTTCACATTTTTGAGTGAACATAATTTGCAACTAGTATTCACATTTTTGCGAATTCACTATTACCTTGGGAAAGGCATATTCTACCAGAGGAATTTTTGATTATCTATTAGTTATTTCTGAGTATGTAAAGAGGGAATTTTGTGAGGAAGAGTAGTCAATTTCGGAAGTACTGGGGATTGATTTGAGAAGTTGGATTGAGCTATAGGTGAAGATTACACTGTCATCAATTTGGGAAAAGCAAATACAGGCATGGGGTTTTTACCTTCTTACTATTGCATGGGATATTCTTCTAATACTTATTTGCAAGAATTATTATGTTGCTTGAAATTTACTTTATGTTTATGCATAGGAAGTGAATATGCTTGTATTTTGAAAAAGGGAAAGTGAAGCATTCTAGCTATGTTATACAATGTTTGTAAGATCTCCATAATAGGAGAATATTGTTTGCTTTATATATTATTTACTAGGCTTGATTAAATGCAAGAGTCACTTGAGGTATACCCAACTAAGTTATTAAGTTAACTAGGGAAGCTTGTGTTACTCCTAGGATAGATAATCTAGTATGGGAGGGTGCTTGTGTACTTACTTGTTATTTATATTCATTTTAAGTAGATTAGAATGTTGTAGGTTAGTCTTGGATGACAAATTATCCATTGAAGGACAATGCCTATGTGTAGTGTAAGATAACCTTAAGTCAAATTGGCCCTAAGTAGTGTATATGATAGATGACTTCATTTGAAGTACTAAATGAGAACACTTTGGGCAAAGTAGTGCAATGTACAGGACTCCAATTAGATTGTGTGATGCATGAGACTACACTGTCAGTGCATCGTGATCCATTATTACATGCTAGTTCGGGGAATGCAAGTTCTAGTTATGTAGGACACAACACTATGCTAGTATCAAGACATAATAACCCTACAATAACCTCGCAGACACAACTTATCATGCTAATAACTCATAGACAAAATAACCCTGGGGAAACATAATAACCCATGGACAGACAACACGGTCAAAATAAAACCGCGACACAACCAGTGGGTCATTTCTTAGATCAGCTTCTGTAAATTTGGTTTTCCTTTCTATTCCCATCGATATATGTCCATGGGTTGGTTCTAACCAAGGGCTATTTTGGCTTGGGTTATGACCCCGCTATTTTGTCCTTGGCTAGCTGTGACCGGTTATTTTGTCCCATGGCTGCTATTGCCACTTTGACGGCGGGAAGTGCCATTTCTATCAATGATAGATGTGTGGGGGACCGCATTAAGAGTCTATGGTTGGTGAAAAAGTGCTTGAGTGATGCTTCTCCTCCATAGCAGGTGACGAAAGAACCAAGATTTGAAAGGAAGGAATCTGGACCATCTTACTACTATTTGTTCAAAAGCTCCATGAGCTATGTATGTAATTAAATGTTTTCTTACTTTGAGGTATATTTGAAAAGAAAAGGAATACATGTTGAAATATGTTTGTATCATGATTGGAATTTATCAATAAAAGAAAAGAAAAATTTTGTTACATTGGCGTTATTACTTGTTACCTTTACTTGTTTGGTGTAAAATTAAGAAATTTTTACTTAATGAAAGGGTTAGTGTGTTACAAAATCAGTGGTCATGATCTACTCAATCAAAATATGTGAGGATGTATTAATTAATTTAATAATTAATTAATGTTGGAGAGGAATGTGCAAGTTGCATTTTGACTTTAACAAATAAAGATATATTTATTTGTTGACCATGTTGAATGATTTTGAATAGTAGATTTAATTATTCAAATTTAGAGAAGGGAACTTGTGGCTTAGTTAAATTATTAATGATAAAAATTTAATTAATTTAGATGAATAAGTAATTATAGTGGCATAATTAAATAACTTGTGTTTATTTAATTAATCAGGACAGATAAGGTTAAAATTAGGACATTTATTGAATAAATAAGATTTATTTAATTCGTCAAAAATGGTGATTGAGGATGAATTAATTAAATAATATTAAATTACCAAATCAATAGATGAATATAAAATTTGATAATACTCAAATAATAATGTACATTTAATCATTTAGGAAGAAGGATGAAAGCAAATAGTGTTGTTTGCACTTCAGCATATTTTAGGCATCTGCACTACCTTTTAACTCCACTACATCCCAATCCAAACCCTATTCTAACCTATTTCCTTCTTCCTAAAGCAATTCCCATCCATTGTATCAACATCACTCTTCTTCATCTTTAATCTTTACCTCTATTCAAATTTCCTAATTTCTACAAAAAGAGACCTATCACTTCTATCCAACCCTAACAACTACCATCTTTGATATTTTGCTATCACTATCCTTAGGCTTATTCTTGCATACTAAAAATTTGAGGGAAAGCAAGCATATAAAGCAAAATTGAGAAGAGAAATGAAGGTGATTCAACCATAGCATAGGAATAATGGTAATATTGCTTTGTTATTTTATGTTTCTATGTTCATTTGTGCTTCATTGTTGGACTAGGGTCTCTAGGGCTTGAGTTTTATGCTTTTGGTGGTTGGTACTATTGATTCATGCCTTTTACTTTGATTTTACCCTATTCTACACCCAATATTCCACTATTTTTTAACAAACTGGCATCCCCAAAAAATATGCTTTATATGTTCATTCTTGTGAGAAAGAGGGCACTTAATTGGCCAGATCATAACACACTTTAACTTGTCCTTAATGGACAGTTTAAAGTGTAATATCTTCCAAGCAATTAATTAAGCATTTGAGTTGACTTTAGATATCCAAATTTGAGCAGATAATTTTGACCAATATTTTTCACTAAACCTATAGTTCCATTTGGAATTCAAACAGGACTTCAACGTTAAATTAGGGAGCAACTGCAAGTATATTTTTTTAAAGGAAACAATAAAAGTGCTGATAGGATGACAATAGTACCCTAAGGACCCTCTATTCTCTTTATATTTTTCCTAGAATGATGCCTCCTTTATGTAGCACACATCATTCTAAGGGGGGGCTCTCATATCTGCTTAATTTTCAATAAGGAGTATTCTTTCAAAAGGATTCCTTGATGATAGAATCACTTGTGGGAAATTTTGTGTATTTCAAAAGGAACGTTCTTTCAAAAGGGTTCCTTGGTGTCTTGATGTCTTATGAAAGGGATTCCCTAATGAAAGAAACCCTTTGTGAAAAATTATTTCAAAATAATTCTTTGGTGTCTTATAATTTTTGTCTTACTTATGATATTTGACATCCTTATGTCTTGATGTATGGATGTCTTATATCTTGGCATCTAGCTTGGGGGCAACCTGAATAGACATGTCATATTTTTTATATTTGACATCCTTGTGTCTTGATGTCTAGATGTCTTATATCTTTGCGTCTAGCTTGGGGGCAACCTAACTAGACTTGTCTTTTTTGTGATTGTCCTACAACGCAATTTGTAGCAGCCACATACCTGTCTTATATCTTATCAGATTTGTGTCTTATTGTGTCTATATTTCATGATACGAGTTCTCCTCCATTGTGAGATTTTATTTTTCACTTTGGTGTCTATTACTTTTTTTTCCCAACATGTTTGTTTGTAGAAAACATGTTTGTGGTAAATTAGCAGTTATCTTGGCAGGATGGAAGACCGTGTCCTCTTCATTTACTAACATAGCCTTGCAATTGTATATATCGGATTGAATACCTGCATCTTCTTCATCCTGAATATATACTTCCTTCTCTCTCTATTTATCTTTGACATTGATTACTTCCCTATCTTTTGGATGTATTCTTCTATTGAAGCAATCAATCTTTACATTCTTCTCTCTATTTAAGAATTCTTCTATGTATTATTCCTTAGTTCGGGGACGACGCATAGTACTAAGACAACCCTCTACATTGAGGTCTCTTTCACTTTTCTAAATCAAATCCTTTAGTTTGTTATATGAATTTGTGTATGTGTTATCCATGTTTTTATTCCTAAATATGTATATGACCTAACCCTGTGATGTAATGGCTTTTTATGTTCTAACCTTATTTTCTTGTGCAAATCTTTTTCTAATGCATTTTTTTATAGGTCTTCAGCCTCGACATGTTTCCTTGGTTTGAAGGGCTATCTACTTCCCCTACATTATCCTTTTGGTATCATATGTTTAGTATGTTTCCTTTAGCGTGCATATTCATGTTGATTCATCAGCTCGCTATTGTGGGGGGAAAATTTAATGTCATAAAATTGCACCCCTATCAATTTAACTTAAATTTCCACATCCACTTTAGTGTCCACTCCCTTAGTATTTGTGTAGGCTCATTTAATCCCTTGCATCAGCCTTTTCCCCTCTCAAGATGCTCAGGACCCCTTTTCGGCAACTACCTTTGTGCGTCAGCTTTGCGTCAAACCTTGTACTTTTTGCATTCCCACCATTTTATAGCATGATTTGTCTAGACACTAGCGCACCATGTAGATTTCCATGCATTGCGCTAGCGTCCCACAATATTTTGATGTTTAAATGGTTGTTTTTGAGTGCCTTGCCACTTGTTAGCTACTTTTGTCGGTGGTAACAACTCAAGTTGCCTTATAATAGCTTGGGAATGTCTTTTTCCCTCCTCTTTTCTCTTTTAAATGTATCTTTTCCAATTCTATTGCTCTCTTGGTCTTTTCACTCCTCTCTTGATCTCTCTTGAGCTCTCTTGCTCTCCTTTTCTCAAACCTGCACAAATCTCTTGCTTGCTACAACACTCTAAAGTTGTCACAATTCTCTCTACAACTCTCTTGGCTCTCACAACTATCTCTCTCTCTCTCTCTCTCTCTCTTTGGCTTCCTCAAGCCTTGCAGGTGATATCTTGCTTGTCTTGTGTCTTTAAGAATCTTTGAATTTATCACATCCCTTTTCTATGCATTTTATCATTGTGTCTATTATCTTATCTATTTGCTTTCTTGTCTATTATTCTATCTATCTATCTATCTGGCTATTCATGGAGGTGGGAAAATCGAAATAGGGGTTTGACTAAGGCAAGCCCCTAAACAGCCCCAACAATTTTCCTCAGTCTTATGTGTGTAGGTATTAAAGATATTTATTTGCTAGAGGCTTCATTGCTTGGTCTATTGTGAGAGCCTTCTTTTTTTCTCCTCATTAGTTTTATCATTTATATTTCACTTAGTTTACTTTACTTTATTTTAATTCTATTGTATTTTGTTACTTTCTCACATTCCAAGAGTTCTTCATAGTCAGAGTAGAATTAGTCACTTTGTTATTTTTTGTGACATTCTTGGTTTTCAGTTCGTACGAGAAATCAATATGTCACACTGTCGTCTGTATGTCGCACTGTCATCCTTGGCTGAGAGCTCATCAATCAGTCTAGAAGACCTCTGTGATCTAGTCTTTCAAATTCTTGAACTCTTACCTTTTTATTTCATCACTTAAGCATTATTTCTTGAAGTACTATTGAGGTAGTTTAGGATAGTTTGTTCCTAGGACTCTCTTGGTAACTAAGAGACTTGTGAGCAATGAATCCCCCTTCTCTACACTTGCTTACCTCCTTAGTCGAATTAAGGAAAAAAAAAGATACCTCCAATTCATGTTGTAATGAAAAATATGCCTCCCAAACCTAATAAATTGTATAAATAATCTCATCCTTTGAAAGACCAAACTAAAAAAATTGAAGCTCATGCACATAAAAACTTTGAGTAATCAACTAATCATCGACTAAAAAAGTTATCATTGCTCAACATTATCACAAATTGTATGTTGGGCCCAAGTGAAAAACTCAAGCTTTGGCATGCCATCATCCACCACATAAGAATTTGCAACTTCATGATAAGAAAAACTTTGTACTTATCTCTATTCATTTCAAGGATAATAGGCAACAATTATAGCTCATTATCACACATATTGATGTATATTTCATCAACAAAAATATTAGAACCATGAGACACCTCGACTGAAGACCTAAATTATTTAAATTATCTTATTATTTCAATTTATTCCTGACAACTTGTTTTATTGGTGATGATAAAAGCATACTTGCAACACATTTTGTCCTTCATGTTTATTTCTACAACAATACTTTTATATGACCCTTTTGAAGCCAAATCTACATGAGGGATACAACACCTATTGCACCAAATGAATAAATTTGTATATGTTTCCACATGATCACCATTGGTGCAATCATCAAGGATAGGGTCTTCATGTATAAAATCATTTGTTGCACCAATATTTATTTTTAAAAAATTATTTCCATGTGTAGCCTTGTCTAAGTCATCCTCATGCAAGTAAAGATTAGTAGCTTCAACATCAAGACCTAAGAGAAAAGAGGGTAATACATAAAACAAGAAACCAATTACTTGTTCATACTTTACATCACCATCATGTGCACATTCTATACAATCAACTTCAAAACTTGATCCATTTGAATGCTTGTTTTTATACACCTCTTCCTCTTTAAAATTATTGTCCTTAATAGTAGGGTCATGTTCTTCACTCTCAATCTAGAAATTATCATTAATCTCTTCATTATCATGGATGATTAATCTAGCTAAAGGTAGGTGCAAACACTATCATTATCCTTTGTATTGTTGTTATATGATGCACCAACACCTTCCTGCACTCGCTTGCAAACACAATAACCACTTAATATTATGCTTAAAATTTATGCATCCATTCCCTCTTTGTCCACAACAAAGTGCTCATTACTAGCAACATATATTCTTGAGGATAATGATTTTGTAATCATATCCCTTATCAAACCATCAATGTAATCAAGGCATTTGTATATATGTTACATATTCACTAAATTAAATTATTCTTGCATTGAACCTAGACTAACAACATAGGCCATAAGTAATATATCAATTTAGGTAGGTGTGTTAGGTCTAAAATATTTTGGAATCTTAGAAAGGGAATTGTATGACCCAACTAATGTTCAGTAAACTTGGTGATGTTCACACAATTCAAATGGGATACCTAACTGAATAGTCCACTAAACCCTTGCAAAGACTCCATTTAATTATCAACCAGAGCTAACATAATATTTTGATGATGTTGGCACTGTATGTGTATTCAAATACTCTACACTACATATATCATCCTAGTATAGGTGTTTACATGTGGGAAAAACATAAACTGTTTAACAGTGAAAGAATTGAATCTAGAACTATTGCTACGGGTACTTACAACTAAAGACTATGACTAGCTCCCTATCAAAACTAAACTCTATAACTAACTAATGCTGCTAACTTTGAATCACTTTGGAGGATAATGCATTGAGATAAACAAAGCATGAAATACAAGACAAGATCTTATTCATGATTTCATTCACATTCACAACATGAAAATTTTGATTAAGACAATGCAATAATGAAGTTAACTACTGTAACAACAGAAATAAATGTGCAAAAATTAAAGTGGGGAACAATTACCTTGAGTGGCCCTTGCTCAAGTGATTGTGTCTCCACAGAATAAACTCAAATCTAGCTTCTCAAATCAATTAACCACAACAATAATTGAAAACCTCTTCATTGCATAACTCAATATTTCACAATCTAATAAGAATCTTCAAGGATATCTTATTCATAAAACATAATTAGAAACAAGAGTATTGTTGTGTAATAGAAAAACTATCTAAACATATCTATATGAGCTATATATGCTATGCTTGTTATTCTTCTCGACCACCAAACCATATATACATAGGTGTAGGGGAGTATTATTGAAACAAGGACTCCGCAAAACAAAATCTAAATACAACTCACCACTCCTGGCAAAGTAAAGTGTGAAAATCTAAAAATAAACTAAAAAAGGTAGCAGCTGATTGGACTACAACGCGAAACTAAATGTGGAATGTGGGAAACAACTGCCATTGGATTCCCAAATCATAGTTTCTCCTTCCGCATTATTATTAAACATATAGTGACTCTGCCAATCTCTTGATAAATAGATGCCTCCAATTCTATAACTGTTGCATTATTCTTATTCTAGAACTTCCCCTACATCATTGTATCAAACTCCTTTGGTTGTGGGCTACACCCCTTAGTTTTTGTGAGCTATAGTCTACTTGCTCTGACTCCTTGGCTGAAAAGAGTTAGTTCACCTAAACATATACTAATAACCATAATTTAAACATAGACATACACCTCATCCCATAAACATTCACACATTTTAACCACGCAATTACTAACATATAGTCATAATCGTATTTCCATATACTAAAACTAGGTTCAAGTTTCATGATGATTATAAAAATATAGTAAAGTTCATGAATATGTATGAAATGAGTATCTAGAAATGTCTAAAAGTATGTACTAAACAAGAGAAAACTAGTTAATAATTGGCCTCATCATAAATAACAAATAGGTATGACTAAAGTCCATGCTAGACTCTCCTTCCTGCCTTTTGATTTGTTCTAAATCTTGGTCAAGGATTGTAGGGTCTAAAGCAAACTCTTCTTCAAATGTACTCACAAGGTCATTCCAAGAAGCAAAGGAATTATCTAGAAAACCTTCATACCAACTCTTTTCCTTTCCTTGTAGCGACCTAACAAAAAATATCATCCACATGTCTTCATCATAAAACTATAATTTATTATGAACTTGGTAAATAATCCAACATGTGCATCCCCCCCTCAAAGATTATACCCATCAAACCTAGGCATCAATCTATATATCTCAGATTTCATCATTTGTCTCTCATAATTGACCTGAGAATGTTCAATTTTCTTGTAGATGGGATCAAGTGGGATTATTGGGGATGAAGAAACCTATTTTTTTGTAAATGTTGTCACTTTGTGCCTCCCATTTCATTTCCCATCAATTTAATCATTTTGAGAAATCTTAATGGGTTCATCATGCTCAAATATACCTTTGGTAGTTGTATTATCCCTTTTCCAAGCTTCATTCAAATACCTAATTGAAAATCTCATGGGTGACTAACTTTCCTCTTTTTCTTCAAAATGTCCTATCAAGGTTTTTAGTTCCCCAAGGACATTTTGTCCTGAGATTTCGCCTTTTGACAAAGTCCAGTTTCGTTCTATTCTTTCCCCTTTTTCTTCAAAAATTTCTTTGATGGCTTTAGTTCCCCAAGGATATTTTGCCCTTTAGTATTTTAGTTCCTCTATATTTGAATTTAAAGTGGAAATGTCCAAAATCCATTCTGGTTCCCTCTCTTTCCCCTTTCAAAATGTCTTGTCGTGGTTTTAGTTCCTTAAGGATATTTTTGGGTCCCCGATTTCTGAAGTTCCTCCTGTAATGGTCCTAAATGTTCAACTTATCCTCGTAGTTCCCTCTTTTCCCCTTTTTCTTTAAAATTTCTTTGTCCTGATTTTGAAGCCCCCTTTTTCTCCCTTTGATTCAGCCCCCAGACACTGGTCTGACTCCTAATCTCTCTTTCTCCCTTTCTTTCTCATGCCTGGTGTTTTAGTCCCCAATGATATTCTATCCTTTGATTTTAGATTCCATAAACATTTGTAACTCTTGAAATGTCTGAAACTCGCTGTCTCTCAGCCCCCCTTCCCCTTTTTCCAAAATTTCCCACCTGGCCCTTGCCTCTCCTTCTCCTCTTTTTTTCTTCAAAAATATCCCCACGATTTTAGTTCCCCTATGATATTTTGTGGTCCTCTGGCGTGACTTAAGTTCCCTCCCTGTCCAACCATCTCCTTGCCTCCTTCTTCCCCTCTTTTTCTTCCAAAATGTCTACATTTCTTGGAATTCCCCTGCTGACATGGTCCTTCTAAGATTTCTGTGTCCTTTCACATTGGACAAAGTCCAAATGTCTAAGTCCGTTCTTAGTTCCCCTTTCCCCTTTTTCTTCAAAAATGTCTTGTCGGGGTTTTTAGTTCCCCAAGGACATTTTGCTCCTTTTAGGATTTCAAGTTCTCATCCAAATCCATTCCTAGTTCCCCTTTCCCCTTTTTCTTCAAAAACGTCATTTCGAAGTTTTTATTTCCCCAAGGATGTTTTTCTCCTTTTGGGATTTCGGGTTCCCTCCAAACATTTGGACAAAGTTCAAATGTCCAAATCCATTGTGTTCCCCACTCCCTCCGCCTGATGGATTTTCATGTTTCAACCTAGAAATTGCCATTAATGTTGCAACAACTTTCTCATCTACTAGATCTGATTTTTGGAGGTACATGAATGGTTTTAAATGGATTTTATACCAACTCCAAGTGGAAAAAGAGATTTCCATGCTTCATTTATTGTTTGTAGATCACGTTTTTGCTAGAGGGTCATCCCTAGTTATGATTTTGCTACGAATTTTGTGGGTTTTCTAATCTTCATTCATGGATACATCATGGTGGAAGCATGGCTATGATATTAAGGCCATTTTAGAAGAATTTCAACTCAAGATCTAGATGGACACATGTTTTTACCTGATTTGTATGGGTTTTGGATAGGGTTTCTTGCCTAGTCACATGCCCTATCTCTCTCTATGACTTGTAGATGATATAAGGAACTTTTGTGCTCATTGTAAGAGTTATTCCTTGGATTTTTTTCTAGTAGACTTATGCTAATTTTGCATTCTACAACTGTAAAATTGGATTTCATATCTATGTGTTAATAAAATCACTATTTTTAACTCTTCTAAATGCTTGTATCTTGTGTAACATTTGATACCTCCGATGCATGCATGATCTTTCATCATTTTACAATGGGAAGGTGGTTGGATCACGATTTTGAAGGTAACACCAAAATTGCAGATAAATCCCCAAACAAACTATGGGAACCTATCTTTACTTTAGACTAAACCAGGACAACCGAATCTTGAAGGACCAACTGAACCTTGGCGGCTCACGGTTAAGTCTTGACTATACTAGGTTCATGCTACCACGTCTACGTGATAATGTTGTTAATCAGAGGGATAAACGACAATTATAGTTCTAAAAGGAATCATAAGGTTCTTGGGAAAGATATTCTCGGATCACCATCGGAAAATTCTCAAATAAATATATAATATTTCATGTGAATTCCGTTCAATTTTGTTAATCACTTAAGTAGGGATTTAGCTTTAAGCATTCAACAATATAATGGAAATGAAATATTTGCAATAAAATTTCCATTCATTCATCTAGTTTTTGGTACATTTTCTAAAATTTAACATCTAATCTAAAATAAAGCATCAAAAGTACTTGAAAAGTAAAAAAGCTCTCAAGTATTATCCATGCATGCCCCAAGAATTAACCAAATCAAAGCAAACCACTCTATACTTCACCAGATTGCTTCACAGCTAGGCATAGAATGGTGCCAGCTTTTAAAGAAGGGGGATTTAATTTGGACACTGGGCAATTTTTGTATGCACCCTTAAATGACGCAGCATATAGTCTTTTCCAACTGAAAAAACAACCAGCTACAAAAGATAACAGTAGGTAGCTTTTAAATTAGCTTCGATATTGATCAGTTTTATGTGCATACAAGTTTTTAATCTGGAATGATTCAGAAAACAGGAAAAAAGAACAAAACTTAAAGAAGTTTTGGCTCTTCTAACATCCACAAATTCTAAACTTAACTTAAAATGAAACATCTTCCAATCTTTTATAAGAACAAGACACAGGGAAGATAAGACAAATACATGAAAGGAAATCCAAGGGATGAATCATGACAAGGCACGTGGAATATGAAAACTGGCAAGAGAATTGTTAACGAAGTCGATGGATGTCAACCTTCCTTAGCATGTTAATATCCTTTGGGTCTCTTATTTTTTTACTATCAAGGTTCCATCTTGGAACCAAACAAAATGCAAGAACTTCCCATATATTCAAAATGATCAAGTGGACATTTTGTTCCTACATCCAGGTTCAAACTCAAATTGAACATTCCTAGGAATGAATCATCCCGTGAATGAGTACACTCTTTCACCACATGCTTAATACCAAGGTTTCTGGTTTATCGATACCAGTGTTTCTTTGCAACGAACTTTGTTCTTGCATGAGCTTCCAAAGTGTATTATAGAACCTAATAACACCATCCAATTTGTTCGCAACCTTAGTTTTCCTGACCGTCCATACCCGAATGTTGCATCACAATCTACTTCTCCTGGAAGTAAAAATTCCACACATTAAATCCCTTTTAAAACATTCATAAAACTCTCATGAAAATAAAATAATTGTAAATAAATCATGTTAAACCATCATAAATATCACGCTTTTAAAATATCATATTCTCGCGTAATTATTTTATTTAAGTCGGGTCACCGAACCTTCAAGCAACATTACACATTTAACTTTTAAACTTAACATTATCACTGAGGCATTTATACATGTAATACTCAAAAATTTTTCCTTCGACCTCAAATTTTACCAAAACTTCCATTTTATCGTACCTACTCCCCGGTAACTGGAACCTTTGTGTTTGAAACCTTTGTGGGACATTAATATTTTTACATCTGCTCTATTACCCAAATTCCCGGTAATTTCTAGACTTTGAACTCACAGCCACTTAGAAAAATTCCTTTAACTTTACCTTGCAGGATCTCAGCCAACACCTACCATAGTAAGTACTAGTTTTTTTTACTCTGGGTCCCCAACTTTACAATCTTGGGGTGTGTTGTGAGACCACACAACAACTTGCAACCAATAAAACCAAATTCAAAAGAAATTCAAGATTAAATTGCTTGCTAAAAATCTTAACTTATACATATTTTAAAAGAATAACTTACCTTTACCTGGATTCTAACATAAAGACAATAAAATTTCTCTGGAAATTACCAGTGTGTGCTTTGATTAATTCTAGTTTCCTAAACTTGGTGAAAAAACTAGTTCATTGACATTGAACTACATAATTTGGTAATCCTCCAAAGCCAACCATGGATAGAGCCTTGCTACTAGTCAAGAGTCCATAGCCCCATAAAGGTTATCTCTGTAATTCCCCCAAACATAGCTCTACTTCCAGCCAGGTGTCCATAGCCCCGGTAGAGATATTTGGATAGCCTAAAGAGTTGATTTTTTCCTCTTTTGATATTTCTTTGATGCTCATTTTTTTTATAGATATTGCAATATAAGCTCATTTGCTTCAACTTGCAAGCAATGAAGACTACTATTAGGTTGGGAATTACAGTGGTAGCGAAGGTTACCTTTTTATTTTTCATTTAACACAAATCCCTTCATCGTTTCAACAATTCCCAAAAACTCATTTAATTATTCCTTGTAAGTGCAACTTTCCAGCTAAATTTTACCACCCTTATGCCAAATCCCAACAAACTACAATTCACTATATGTTAAAAATATGCATAAGTCAAAATTTAGCAGCAAACAATTCAACCACCAAATTAAATCTAAATTTAGAACTACTGATTACCACCCTTCTTTAGCTTTATGGCAACCACTAAACACTTGGCTAGCAATTCCAATTTGACGATGTTGCATCACATTAATGCATTAAAGTTATCATCACGACTCTTAATTCTGACAGTAATACTTTGTATTTAATCCGCACGCCTTAACACACATATTATTTCTTTTCAATTCTCAGATGTTGACATGTGCTACCTTACTGGCTCGATTTTCCTTTCTGCATTACACACATGGACATCTTCATGATTAATACGACTCAATATAATAAAATGAAATGACAGCGATTAATTTTGAAATCTTCAATTTGCTCGATTCAAGATCTTTGTACTAGCAAACTTTGAAGCAAATTACCAATAATTTTGTGAGAATTAATTTGATTTAACATTCTACTCTAGAGAAGCTCGTTCGGTTGCCACCTCAACTTGCATTTTCCAAGACTTTACTCCAGACAACTATGTATCGCAACTCCTTCATGGTTTTCTATAAATTGAGCACTTCTCTTTCAAATTCTTCACATTTTCTTCCTTTCAATTATCATTTAGCTTTTCTGCTCTACTTGTGCTTGCTTGCTTCTAGGCCATGGATACTCCAATTTGCTTGACCTTTGTTCACCGCCAAAATGGCTTCATGGATCACATTACTACCAAGAGGCTTGGCAAAGTTTTCTTTTTGCGGACTCCCAACTTTACTGCACCAAATCTACGCCTAGTCCTTAGAGAAAATTTTGTTGAATCTAGAGCATACTACCAGTTGAATTCTGACTTGGCCTTGTAGTTTGTAGCCTCGCTCCTGGATCTTGGACTCTCTGATGAAGAAGTTCAAAGGGCTACAAACATGATAGTGTGGCCTAATTTCTTGGGGAACTTGGACTACATCTTGTCTACTGTGCACCTGGTCGCCAAGATTCCCTTTACTGATGACATCCCTCAATTTCTGGAACAAGGATAAATAGTTCCCCTCCGGCCTTTTCTGACTGGCCTCCATACCCCTAAATTTGATGCTCATTGGGACAATGCCTACTTAGGATATTTTTCTCTCATTGATGAAGCATCCTAGATTGACTAACTAGTCACCTTGTTATTGCAACTTAACTCCTTTTTTTCCTTTTTGTGCTTTTACAGCGAGAATTTTTTTGTATTTCCATGTATACACAAAATATACACATATATATGAAACTTTTTTCTTTTTTGTACTTAAGTGTGTATTTACTGTGCATGATTTTGTTTATTTTCATTTTACAATGCAATGTTTTCAGAATATTTCAATTTACTCTCATATATGTATTAAATTAAGCAGAATTTGTTAACGTGGAGAACGAAACAGAAAACAAAATAAAGCAAACAAAACAAACCCTACGAAAGAAAACTAACCCTAAGTAACTAAGAAAAACTATCCTAACCAACAATTAACCCTAACTAAGCAATTTACTTTAACCTCTATCACTATTTTCATAGTATTCTTTGTACGAATTACAATAGGTTTATCTTTAAATTCACATAAATAGGATTCAAATGTGCTAATGTAACAATGAATTATCTTAAATTTTCTACATTTAATAAACATAAATTCAGAGGAATACTTACCAATAAATTGGCTTTATATATATGAAAAATGACCTCATTAAAGCAAATGATTGTACACCTTTGAAGAGTCCCTCCATAATTTCAGCTTCCTCCTACTTCTCTTCGCTCATGTTTTTTCTTCATTTTGTTTGGTTGTATGAATGGTCAGGTTCATTTCTTTGATTTTCCTCTTTGAGATTCTTCTAGTCTCTTTGGCCCTACTTTCATTCTCTTAACTTTGTTGGGATTAAAGCAATAGCATATGCCACAATCATCAAAGAGAGAAAGTAAAACTTGATATCTCCTCAGGTTTTGCATGAGACTTGGAGAAAAAATTTCCTTTTCTTAGCTTGTAGAATTTTCTGGGCCAGGTAAGTCTACTGCCTTTTTGTTTCCATTTTCCCACTTTCTACTTCATGACATCTTCCAGCACATGAGAGGAATGGGATGACCCACCACTTATGTCTCGCTGCTAAGGCATTTCCAAGTTTCGACATTCTTGCCTATTTTCCTGCAAAACTTTAAGATTTTCTTCATAACAGTTGCAGTTAACAAACCGATTTGATTTAGCAATTAATTTTTTAACATTTCCGGTTTCACTAGGGTTATGCATTTTTTCGAAATTTGAAATTCTTCTCATTAATGTTTCCTTTCGTTTAGCAGTTAAAACCTCTTCCATTAACGGAATTACGTTGTGCGAGGCCAAACTTACCCTAGTTAAAAAACTTTCGCAATCAAGTTCACCATGGTCAGTTGTATCATGAATTGTACACTCAGTGACCCTACCAAAGGTGAACAGACTCAAAGGATGCAATATTCAGTTAAGGATTCCCCGAAGTTTCTCAACTTACATGCTTTTACCACTAGCTTGCATAAACTACCATCTTACAAGCAAATCTCAAACCCAAAACTGATACTGATTCCAAATAAAATTAGAGGGAAATATATGAGCCCTCCTTCTAGTGCTAGTTCTCATTGATCACTATGTTAGTTGCACACCAATAGTGTAAATACATCCTCACAAATAGACTATAGGAACCTATCTTTACTTGAAAGATTGAACAAGGACAACCTAAATCTTTAGGCTGACTCAACTTAATCCCAAGGCTCGTTTAAGTCAAGTCTTGACCATACTAGGTTCACATCAAAGTTCATTCTGACAATGTTGTTAATCACAAGGGGTAAATGGTAATTTCCAGTTCTAAAAGGAATCATAAGGTTCAGTGAAAGATATTCTCAGGCTGATCATCAGAAACTTCCATGAAATCGACAAATATGCAATAATATTTCATGAATTCCAAAAAATTTTGCTATCACTTAAGCAAATTTAGCTTTAAGCATTCAATAATACAATGGAAATGAAAGATTTGCAATAAAATTTCCATTCATTCATCTATTTTTTCGTACATTTTCTAAAATTTAACATCTAATCTAAAATAAAACATCAAAAGTAATTGAAAAGTAAAAGAGCTCCTGGGTATTATCCACACATGCCCCAAGAATTAACCAAATAAAAGCAAACCATTCTACACTTCACCAGATTGCTTCACAACTAGGCATAGAATGGTGCGAGCTTTTAAAGAAGGGGGTTTAATTTGGACACCGGGTAGGTTTTGTATGCACCCTTAAATGACACAACATACAATCTTGTCCAGTTGAACAAACAACCAACTACAAAAGATAACAGTCGATAGCTTTCAAATTAGCTTCGATATTGATCGATTCTATGTGCATACAAGTTTTTAATCCAAAATGATTCATAAAATAGGAAAAAGGAACAAAACTTAAAGAATTTTTGGCTCTTCTGACATCCACAAATTTTGAACTTAACTTAAAATGAAACATCTTTCGGTATTTTATAGGAATAAGACACAAGGAAGATAAAACAAATACATGAGAGGAAATCCAAGGGATGAATCATGACAAGGAACATGGAATATGACAACTGTTAAGAGAATTGCTAATGAAGTAAATGGATGTCAACCTTCCTTAGCACATTAATATCCTTCGGGTCTCTTATCTTTTTTATTATCAAGGTTCCATCTTGGAACCAAACAAACCCGCCAAATAAAATGTAGGAACTTCCCATATATTCAGAATGATCAAGTGGACATTTTGTTCCTACATCCAGGTTCAGAATCGGATTGAACATTCCTAGGAATTAATCACCCCTGGAATGAGTACACTCTTTTGCCGCATGCTTAATACCAAGGTTTTTGATTTACCGATACCCGATGTTTCTTTGCAATGAACTTTATTCTGGCATGAGCTTCCAAAGTGTACTGTCGAACCTGGTAACACCATCAGATCTGTTCGCAACCTTAGTTTTCTTGACTATCCATACTAGAATTTTACATCACAATCTGCTTCTCCTGCAAGTAAAAATTCCACACATTAAATCCCTTTTAAAACATTCATAAAACCCTCATGAAAACAAAATAATTGTAAATAAATCATCATGTTAAACCATCATAAATATCACTCTCTTAAAATATCATATTCTCACTTAATTATTCTATTTAAGTCAAGTCATCGGACCTTCAGGCAACATTAAACATTTAATTTTTAAATTTAACATTGTCACCCGGTACTCAGTACCCGATACCAACAAATTTTCTCGGACCTCAAATTTTACCGGACTTTTACTCCCATACCGGAACCTTGTACCCAAAACCTTGCATTAACATTTTTACATGTTTGGCTTCCCAGTACTCGATTCTCAGTACTCAGTACTCTTGAATCACTAAATACTTAGAAAAAATTCCTTTAACTTTTACCTTCCGGTGATCTCTTCCTCTAGCTAGGACCTGCCATAAGCATTAGTTTTTTTTTTACTCTGAGTCCCCAAGCTTTACAATCTTGGGGTGTGTTGTGAGACCACACAACAGTATGATTGTGCTATTTTTTTGTAAGCATTAATTGTGGGTAATCTGAACCCCTTTTAGGATCTTTTAGACCCTAGCCTTCATGCTCTCTTATAAATGTAGTGAAATAGAGAATTATGTGAGCTTATTTAGTAGTTTTGTTGATAATCAGAGAACCTTTAAATCTGTATTTTATTCTCAAAACAAGTCCCAACGTTCGCCGTTCGCGAACTCTGCACAACGGGAAAGACCACCAATCACAAGAATAATGCAAAAGAAGCAAGCAAATCATAGAAAACATCATTCTAATAATCAAACTAGCATCTTATAGTGGATTGGTGCTTCTATGGAAAGAAGCCCTTTCCCAATCCTTGATTAAGCTCCATGATGAAAACAATTTGAATATGATATGGAATGCTAAGATATGGAGTGGACAAAATCAATTCTCCATTGAAGAGAGTGACTCTCGGTAAGAGATCAGGAAAGTCGCATTCCGCAGTGCCGCAGGAGTTTCCGATTTACGCAAAGCCTCCCACTGGCGTATCATTTCCACAGCCAGCCGCCCACAGAACGGTGGCCGATGGCCCAACGGTCGAAAGTAATGCCCGTCATCCGCTGCTTCATTATTCAAAATGCCCGTGATGTAAGGTTCAGCGTCATGCATATGTAAGAGCTTATTAATTGCTTTGTCGTATGTACATGCCCAATTTGGTTTTAACCAAACTTGATGGAATATTCCATGTTGAGTGCAAATGTTGGATTTATTAAATCAATAAATTGATTTATTTGTGCAAATGGAGATATCTAGAGGATTTGACATGCATTAGATTAGATTAATCAGGTTTAGATTAACTTAATGATGATTAGGATGATTTTGACTTTTATGACTTAAATATTTGATTTATTTAAATCAAAAAGGATGGCAAATGACTTTTGAGATTTTAATTAAATAAAGTTTGATTTATTTAATTAAAGGATGATGTGAGCCTTTGATTTATTTAAATGAATAACCTTAGGACTAAAGACTTGATTTACCTGTGAATGGATTTGTTGTGTTTGATTTATTTAATGGCGGATGATTACCTAAGTGGATAATGCTAATTTCACGTGTCTATAGATACTATATGCAATCACAGGTAGAAATAAACATATTTAATCTTGGAGCATCACCATATTTATAATTTTTAGCATCCTCTTCTCCCTTTTCCTTCTATAGTTTGATAGATTAGGATTAGTGTAGAGTTATCTAGTTCTGGGTTGTCAGCCTTCTTCAAAGATCTAACCTCATTTGCAAGATCTTATACCTTAAGGTCAATTCATTATGTTATTGGAATGCTAAACCCTATATTTAGTAGGGTATAATTTCATGTGATAAAATTTTTTGGCATGCCTAATTGGACCTTTTGATGGAGTTTATTTCATTGTGTTGACAAGGTGGTGTTGCTCATAAGGCCAAACTACTCTTTAGTAAACTTGGTGATGTTCACACAATTCATAGGGGGCACCTAACTAAACATTCCACTAAACCCTTGTAAATACTTCATTTAATTATCAACCAGGGCTAACATAAGATTGTGATGATGTTGGCACTGTATGTGCATTCATAGACGCTACACTACCAATATCATCCTTGTATAGGTGTTTACACATGTAAGGAAAAACATAAACTAAGTTTAATAGTGAAAATAATTGAATATGGAAATATTGCTATGGGTACTTATAGCTAAAGACTATGACTAGCTCATTTTCAAAACCAAACTCTATAACTAACTTATGTTGCTAACTTTGACTCACTGCGGAGGATAATGCATTGAGACAAACAAAGTATGAAATACAAGACAAGATATTATTCATTATTTCATTCACATTCACCACATGAAGAATTTGATTAAGATAATGCAATAATGAAGGTAACTACTATAAAAACATAAATAAATGTGCAAAAATTAAAGTGGGGAACATTACCTTGAGTTGCCCTTGCTCAAGTGACTGTCTCCACAAGATAAACTCAAATCTAGCTTCCCAAATCAATTAACCATAACAATAAATGAAAACCTCTTCATTGCATAACTAAATATTTCACAATCTAATAAGAATTTTGAAGGATATCTTATTCATAAAAACATAACTAGAAACAAGAGGCCCAAGAGAATGCAATCAACATATACAAAGGAAAGAGCTCAACAACTTTCTCGCTCCCTAGATTTTTGAATTTCTACTTGATTTTTTTCTAGTTCTTCAAGTCTAATTTGACTGATTGATGGTTCAGTCTAGCAGGGGGCCCAATAAGGCTCCCCCTTCCAGGAATGTTGTTCCCAAGCCTAGTACTGTGCCTGGGTTTGTTGCTTCCAAAAATGTTGTTCTACATCGTAGTACTTATTCTAGCACTACTATCCCTTCTTCCATGAAACTGGCGGCATGTACTTCTGGAAAGTCACCTCTATCCCCCCTCTAGGCTTGGATTCTTTTTTCTCTGACGAAGATCCAGTTTGATTTGTAGAAAAATTGGTTGGTGGAGGTTCACCAACTATGACAAGGCTAAATATGGAATCTGTCTCATGTTTAGTAGATGGTTGAGAAATTGATATCCCTGAAGCTCTCATGATTAAGGCAATGGATGGCCTCGAGCTATTATTGGTGGGTAAATTCTTGGTGTGCTTCCCAAATATAGACTAGGTAAGGTAATGGGCTGACTCTATCTGGAATTTAAAAGGAAGTGTTTCTCTTAGTGCTATGTCCAAAGGTATTTTCCTATTTACCTTTATTGTTTATGAGGATATGATTAAGGTTCTCATGAGAGGTCCTTGGGATTTTGATGTTAGTTTTATAAACCTTCTTTCATTGTGCAAATGGAAACCAGGTTTTGACCCCTCTACTGACCTGGGTGTTGTTTCCCCTAACTAGGTACGCCTTCTTGGGCTACCCTTAGAGTTCTAGGAGTTAGGTATCTTCAAGGGGATTTCTAACTCATTTGGAAGCCTTCTGACTATTGATAAGATCACCTAAGAGAAATATCATTTGGTTTTTGCAAGGATATGTGTTAATGTGGTCGTTAAAACTATTTTTCCTACTTCAGTTGTCTTGAAGTCAAAGTTTGGTAACTGGTCTCAAAATCTAGAATATAAAAATGTTAGAGTGTTTTGTCAATCTTGTAAAAAAATTGTCCATATTATTGATACCTACAATAGGAGGCCTTAAAGTTTGGAAAATGAAGATTCCATCCCCCTGAAAAAATCTTATGTTCTCCCTATGGCCACTCTTGTTCCTTTGTCTATTGATTTTGCTCATTCAATCCTTGAGAAGGAGCATAGTGATGTTCCTATGGCTTCCTTACATGACTCAACCCCTATAATTGGTATGAACTTGGAGGCATAGGCAGCTGCTCATGGTGGCTTGCAGGATACCCCAGATGTGTCTTAGGATTTGGGGGGAAAGATTGGTAGTGGCCTCTTCTGATGATAGTAAGTATAATATTACGAAAATGCAGTAAGATGAAAAGGAAAGGGTGTAGAGGCCTACCAACCAAAAAATGAAACAATTATGGGTTTGGAAAGGAATCCCACTCTCCCCCTGGAAGATAATTTTGAGTTTATTGAGGAAGGAGAAGTAGTCTCTCAAATTGTCCTGGATAAAGATTCCTCTTCCCCCTCTCCTCTGATTTTTTTTGCAAATAGTCTACCCCCCTATCAAACTGAAGGAAAAATTTAAAGGACTCATTGGCACTACTGGGTTTCCCTTCTTCACCCCAGATGAAGCTAATGATGAGGACTGGGTTC
>VDFB02253567.1:0-26143 GCA_007258455.2 Sequoia sempervirens
TTTCTCTAGTTGCGCTTATTCAGAGCAAATGATTAGAAGCTTGACCACATTGGCTCCCCTCCACGACACTCACTTCTATGGGTCAGCCAAGCTTCAATTCTCATAAATCTCCCATGATGAACTTTTCATCTCTACAAAGAATCGTAAATATGTGGGATGGCTCTGGAGGTTCGACCTCTTGACACCAAAAAATATTGGGATTTTTAGCTACTACACAAGGGTTCATAATAAGGGCATCTGGTTCAAAGGAAATAATGATAAACTCCCTCAAGAGGTCTCCCAAGCCTTAGAACAAGGGATTTACAAATCATAAAGATACTGGGGGAGAGCTATCATGCATCACTTAGTTGATTGCAAAATTTCCTTGCAACCACAAATTTGTATAGCGGTTCAAAAGAGCCCGACTTATGCTTGTTACCACTTGGGTCGTTCCCTTGGGGTGAGTACTTTTTCCCACCAAGGCAGGCCATCTAAAGGTGAAAAAAAGTAAGTACATCTGTAGTTTGACCAATCCTTGTTTGCGTGAACATGGAGAGAACACACACGATGCCTTTTCCCACACTAGAAAGCTTTGTTCAATTTTAAAAACCCAATTTTGAAATGTGGAGGCAATATTTTAGACAACCTAATATCACTAAAATGCTTTTGATTCTCAAGATCGCCGTGAAGCATGAGAGAAGTGCATATGCATTTGAAGAATATTATTTTGTAAGAAGATTGCAAAAAAAGACAAGCACAAATTCATTTTTTAGTCCTCAAAGCAATGATGGATTCTTTTTATAGCACCAAAACCAAGTGTTTGAAGTTGTTTGTTCAATTTTTAAGACCCAAAATCAAATCTAGTGAGTTTCTAAGGTTCTTTTTAACCCTTTGTGTGTTCTTTTTAAAGCCCAAATGAAATGTAGTTAAGTTCTAAAGCTGAAGATGACAAGATCCTAAATATTGGGTTATAGGTGTCCCCAAAGTGTTTAAAAACACTTGTTACAATTGCAAAATAGTGCCATATGAGACCTTCCCCTTGTTTCCTCCTTTTCTTTCTTGGTCACCTCAACCTACAAAAGTTGGTGAGTCTACAAAAAACAGAGCCACAAAATAGTTCAATGGTCAAAGGAGATCAAAACAAAAAAAGCACATGTTAAAAAAAATTTGAAAATTGACCTTTTACCCCAACCCAACATCACAATCCTCAAAGGCATTACTGTTTGGAGCTTCAACGTCACTTTGTGGAAAAATAGAGACTGCGTTTGCGTCATCCTTTGAGATTTGAATGATTCAGCCCTAAGGAAAATCAATACAGTGTCACCCTTTGGTTGCAAATGCAATGTTGCTATATAGTGACGCTGAACTGATAGTGTAGCTATTTGTCCTTCTTAGCATTGCTGTGTCCTGAAAAAGAAAAAAAGAGAGAAAACGATGGAATTGGCCAAAAAAAGGTGCCAATTTTGAGAGATGGGCCCTCCTTCTAGCACCAAAATGTGAATGCTTTGCCTAGACCTGCTCAAACATGGACAAACAAACAAACATTAGTCCTTAAACAAGTGTAAACACACATTCCCTTTGAAATTCATTCAAACACAAGAACATGAAATCAAAGCAAAATATCAAGTAATCTACTAATGAAATCCTATTCTAATGCTCAAACCAACATCCCATAGGGGAATTGGTGCTTCTTTGATGCGGAAAGAAGCCCTTTCCCAATTACTTGATAAGCTTGATGATAGATGTGTGATTTTTGATGCAAAATGCCAATAACCTAGCTATGGATGATGAATTCTATGCTAACTTGGATGAAAGTGTGGATAATGAACTTGCATAAACTTGTGGATCAACTTGTGGATCAAATTCTGGATCCCAAATCAATAGAGAAGGCCTCTATTTATAAGGAAGAAGGATTGAATCTAGTGAAGAATAGGAAGAATGTGGGATTAGAAAAGGGACCAATGGCATTGTGCCACTTGTCAACATGCTAATGAAGGAGAGTGGAGCACATTTTGAACAATGTGCATGTTTAATGCATGTAGGTGAAATTTGAATTTCAAGAGGTGGCTTGTGTAAGAGGGGATGTAAGATGAATTAATGCCAAGGTGGCTCAATGAGAGGACATGTAAAATCCTTCAATGCAAAGGTGGAGGAAAAAAGTCTTTTGGGAGCGAAAATTCAAGTGGGTGGAATATTCAAAAGAATATGCCACATTTGAATGAAAATAGAGGGAATTAGTAAATCAAATAAATTGATTTATATGTGCAACTTGCAAAGGCTAGAGGAATGGAGGTTTAGTTGTTAGGAGTTAATTAATTTAGGATTAACTAACTTAGGTGGAATTAATTGATTGTGACATTTAATTTAAATATTTTGAGTTTATTTAAATCAAATGAGAGGATATTGGAACATTAGTAATTTAATTAAATAAAATTATTTATTCAATTAAATGAAGAACATTAGGATTTAATTAAATAAAGTTGATTTATTTAATTAAATGAAGAACATTAAGATTTAATTAAATAAAGTTGATTTATTTGATTAAATAAAGAACATTAGGATTTAATTAAATAAAGTTGATTTATTTAATTAAATAAAGAATATGAAATAAAGTGCATTATCTGATTTTAGGAGGAATTAATTTAATTAAATAAAGATTATTCAATTAATTAGTTAGTGTAGAAGTAATTAACGAAGAATCGGTGTTAGTGAATTAGAATCAAGTGCATGATGTCGATCATGATAATTTGAGTGTCTACATTATTAATGGGAATTGTAATCTTCTATTGTGGCATCAATATGATTTACCAGTTAAGTTAATAATCTAAGTTTACAATTGTTTGAAATTTATATGCAAATGGGATTTCAAAGTATTATTCAAGGCCAATAATATTGTCAAGTTCATTTCTAACAAAGGCTTTTGCAAATGGGATTTCAAATATTTATTGTTTGTAAATGGGGTTATTGTTAGGGTTCATGTTCTATTCATTTTTTTGTTGATTCTTAGGGATTATAACTATTTTCTTTGGGGTTTATAGTTTCATTCTTGGGGTTTAAAAACTATTGCAGTCTTCAAGCATTTATTTTTTTGTTTGGAAATAAAAAAGCTTAAGATTAATTTGCTTGATAATAAAATAATGAACGTTGAACAAATAAGCCTTTGAAATTAGTATGTCTTTGGATAAATAAAAGTTGTGATAGTTGCATGTACATATCAAAATCATATGATTATTCTCTAATCTGTGTCAAATTCATTCATTAGGTTTTAAATTATGATTATCGTAAAAACCTATACCAACAAGCTTGACCTTTACAGTGTTTTAACTTTTGTGTGTTGTTGCCTCCATAATGCACCATTTTGTTTAAATTTGTCCTTCATTTCAATCATTAATGGTTAAGATGTGTTAGTTTGTATGGGAATATCAATAGTTTTCACATTTTGTCTTATTTGTAAGCTTTTCAATATTCAACCGACACATAGTTTGTCTACAAGTTGGACAATGCACCATTTTATTTAAATTTGACCTACATTTCAATCATGAAGGTTAACATTTTGTTACCCCCTGAAATTTTATTCCAAGTCAATTTGTTTTAAAGTTTCTTCTTTCATGATAATTTTTAAACTTGTGCATTTATGTCTAAGTTGTGGCTTTGACAAATCTTATAACTATCGCGGTCCTGTCAAGTTCCCTAACCAACTCGCTAGGTTTCAAAATTTCAAAATTACCCGACCTTCTTGCAACCTTTGGAAGTGATGCTTTATGTAGTTGGGATATCGACAGTTCTTGAAACTCTAGAACTTTCGACTCATGGTTACAAAGTTCTAGCTCGTAGCGACGAGGCGACCTCAATAGGATATACCATTTCCAAAGTGTCAAGCAGATTTAATGAATTGTACGATTTTTCTTTAGCGGAATGTCTTTCAAAATGTCTTGAGACGCCAATAGAAAGTTTTAATCGGAACTTTGAAAACCTTTGAAAGGACAACTTTAATAAGAAAGCTGCACTGTCACTGCCATTTTTGCTTAGGCAATAAATTATAATTCACTCTTCCACCACCGGTTAAATAAGCCCTCGCATGGAAGGTGGCGCAGTTTCGGATTCTGTGAGCTTCAAAATGGTGCTTCCCCGGGTGATGTCATGAATGGGAAGATGAACTTTAACTCCCCGCCCCAGAACCGATTCGGAGCTTTGGCTAGAGGAAGAGCTAACCAACATCATCTCTCGCCATGCCTTTCACTAGCCCGAAGGAGAGAACTAGGGGCTATGTCGAGTACAACAGTGGTGATCCTTGTTTGGAAGAACACACCGACTTTCGCCAATTTAGTTATTGAATGCAATTGGAGTTTCATAGAGTTCTAGAACTCCTTATTTAGCTACATGAAATCTTTTTGTGATGAGAATAATAACATCTCTTAAAAACCGGCTGGCTTCACTGCATCCTTGTCAGTTTGGCTGTTCTCAAGATCAAGTACTTTTTGTATCAGAATAGCTCTTTGGAGCATATATATATAAGTAGGCCTCCCAAGCATTAGTAGCATCTTTAACGCTATTCCCGAAATAGGAAGCAAGTGTGGGTTTTTCCTTCAGCCTATAGTTAGTTGCGCCGCAGGCTGGCCTTTGTGCTCGCAATTTTGATATTGGAGAAATAGAGAAAGTGTTTTTAGATCTTTGCATTTGCAAATGTTTCTTTTGATTGTCAATAGACTTTGGGATTTTGCAATTTATTTCCAATATTGATTATGTTATATCAAACTGTATGTGCAATTATTTATGGAACTTTGAATGCAGAATAATTCATCTATTGAAGGGGAAATTTACTGCTCATTCTTTTCTTGTTTCTCATTGTGGGTGTCAAATAAATGGGCTTTGCATCGTTTGTTTGCATTCACTTCATTCTGAATCAATTCATCACATTTACTTTCATGGTTATGGGTAAATGTTAGTGTTCCTTTCCTACTTTTTGGTTAAAAGCATACCCCAATATTTTCCATTCATTGCATATCTTTCGAAGGTAGCCACACCTTGTAAAATAAGCAAAGAGCACTTGCAAATACTATTGTGAGTGACTCAACTGTTAGTACTATTTGTTCTTCTTGTTGGGAATTCCAAGTCATTTTCTTTCATTCATTTATGAAGGACAAATCTATTTACTAACAAATTTTTGGCGACTCTACTGTTGAAAACAAATGAAGCGGCTGGTTTTTTGTTCCCTCAAAAATTTGAGGGTACCTCCTCGAGGACGGAGTTTGACGACTTTGTGTTTATGAAATATCTCTTTGGTAGAAGAATTCCAGTGTTATGTCATGGATTTGGTAGCATCCCTACCATGGGGAACTCAAATTGGACCATTTTCTTTGCCTCAATATACAATAATACCTGAAGGTTCAAGAAAATATTTTCCTAAATTTGCTGGTGAAGATTCTCAAGATCCAGACTATCATATTCAAGCATTCACCATTGCATGTTAAATCCTTGGAGTTCAAGAAGAAGATGTGTTTGTGCAGTTTTTTTTTTGAGAGTCTCATCGGACCAGCAATAAAATGGATTCAAAATCTAGAAGATGGATGCATTACTGATTGGGACTCTTTGAAGAATAAGTTCTTGGGAAGATACAAGGGCCCTGTTGATGAGTGCAAGTTTTGAGATGGGGATCTTATTATGAAGTGAGTGCACAAAATTGACATCCTATATGTATCCTTTATATACGAGCTTGAATATTTAATTTCATGTTCATTTTTTATTTTACTTTGACATGCATATTCATACTTTTCACATCTAATTCAAACAATGTTAAAATTTAATATTAAAAATTGCACACTTTTCACTTTCCCCTTTATTTTTCACTCACTTTAACTCATTTATCTATAATGGAATGAGTAGTATGAAAAATGATGTATTTTGTGTGGAAGTCAGACAATAAATTGATCTTAGTTTTAATCCATATACATTCATCCCTAGGGACCAAATTCATCCCTCTATTCATCTATTTATATATTCATCACTTATGATGCAATCACAAAAATAAACCTAGTTTATTTTAAATTTATAGGTCCAAGATGACTCCCTCTATTTAGCTCTTATGAGTTGACTAAAGAAATAAAACATTTGAATTACCTATTAGGATGTTGTATAAAATGAAAAACTTAATTTATTAATGTTCATTTGGAATATATTGAATCTAATGTATATCTTGCACACATAAGGACGTTAAAGTATCACATCAACATCCTAGGCACATTACATCACTTACTATTTTATACAATAAGTATGTACCAAGACATTCAATTGATATCAAGATGTTTAATTAAGGGAAAATCATTGTAGCCTAGAAAAATCCTTAAAGATGTTTGTCAACACTTTCAATTTATTATTATAGGTTTGGAATATAAGTGTAGAAGGATTATAATCAATATTTTCATAGCCATAGGCCAAGTTCAAAACTACATACTGTGTTTAAAATTGAACTCATAGAGATTCAATCTATAGTTGAAGAGATTGGTTTCATGGTTGCAAATGTAAACCACAATGACATACACAAAAAATTAGTCCTAAAATAGTTGTATGAAAAGCCTTAGTTTTATGATGTAGTGGTAAATTGATTGGTGAAATTTATCATAGTCAAATCGATATCAAACAAAAAGCTAAATTTTAGTTTAATTTAAATTCTATAATTATTTTACTGCATTTATTCTAGATAATTTCACTGAGTATTTATTGATTATTTATTTCATTATTTATTCACTCTAAGACATGTAAAATGTGTTTTATTTCTTTGCATTATTTTAAATCTAACGAATTTTTTATAAGATAATAAATTTTAATCTTTTTTTTTTTTTTTGTTGGTAAATTATATATTTTGTTATTATATTATAATGTGAAAATACAAAATTGAGTAATACATGTTTTTGAGTGCCTGAAAACAAAACCCAGCCACAACCCAACTATAGAGACACCAAAATTGCAACCACAACCTAGAGATGTACATGTATCAATTGGGTGCATAAACTCATAGTCCAAAATAAGAATCAAAATCTACATTGCCTATTCCACCCACAAAGCAAAAATTTTCAACATTCTTTACATTTTCATGTCTGCAAAAAACCAGAACCAGAGCCAACACAAGAAGAAAAAAAGAGACAAGGGGCACTGAACTATCCCAATTCAAAACCTGCATCCACGCCCGTGTCCAGGACCTCGACCACGAGCCTTGTTGCATCCTTGCACCACACCATGAACCCTCCTGCGAAACCCACCACCACGGCCATTTTCCCTTTGCTGCGCCTCCATATTCATCCATGCACTAACCAACCTGAAACAAAAGAGGTTTGGGTTCATTTGTTCTCTAGGAATCCCAACAACGATGACCAATTCCCAATCATGCACATAATCCAAAATGTATGACCAATATTTCTGGGCCTCCGTCTTCCTCTCTGAAATATTGCCAAGAGCCCTATGTAGAAGAAACAGGTGCCAATGGTGAGGCCCACCTAGAAAACCAAGCCAATCACCATGAGCGGTGACGAAACCTTGCCCTGACACAACATAAGCCGAAATCTCCTCCAACCCAACCAGCCACTGCGGCCTAACACACCTTTCCACCACCCTTCTCACCTCCACCCGTGAGTGAAATGGAGGTCCCATGCACAAAAAAGGGAGGAAATATCCGTATTTGTGCGGAAAAAGAACTTTGAAACCAGAAACTCAATTCCCAGGAGAGCCCGGACTAGACTGAGAAAGAAAGGGTCTCTCGTGGTGAAAACATTCTTCTGCCTTTCTTTTGAAATAGGCCCCCAAAACACCATTTGTTGTTTCAAAGCTTTGAAGGAGAAGTTTGCTTCCATTTCCCCTGCAAACACAACCCTTTGGCGTACACCAGTGCAAATTTGGCGGAGATAGAAAGAATGTGCACTTCGAAAGTGAGGATGAGGGTGAATTTGTCTCAAAGAGCTCGTCCTGCATTCAATGGACCTGTACCAAAGCGAGCGTAATAATGCCACTCTATACCAATCTACCCCTTCATGAATGAAGTTGACATCGACCGCCACCTTTTATCCCTTCTACCAAACCTCTGCTACATTTGATCCAAACTGCTCGACAAATTTCACCGCCATTTTAGATAGTTGATTTGCTAATGCATTGCCTTGGCGATAGATATGGGAAATTTTAAAGTTACGAAAGTTGTTGAGCTTAGTTTAGATTATATTGACTATTTTATCAAGTTTCCAGACTTGTGCTCTGCCATTGGAAATCACATTGACAATCACTTGCGAGTCCCCTTCCAGATGCAATCTTTCTACATGTAGCTTGTTTTCCAAATCCACTGCTAGAAGTGCAGCTTGCACCTTCGCTTCATTATTTGTACCTTCTGCCATTTTCTTAGTCTCAATTGCTAAAATATTACCAGTAGCATCTTGTGCAACACACCCAACACCCGAGGGCCCTAGGTTTCCCTTCGATGCCCCATCAAAATTGATTTTTATCCACCCCATTTTAGGTTTACTCCACTAGACTGAAGCCCTTACATTGGCAGAGGGATGAGCCCCCGAAAACCCATTAGCGGGTGCAGACTTGAGCATGGGCCATTGTCTTTCAAGAAAGCTATCTTTGGCTGTGAAAGGAAATTTTCATTGACTCTCTTTGCCACAACAGTATTAACTAATTCTGAGATTGCTTTTTCAATCCTCCAATTGATCCTCTCCATTAATTTTGCTTTCCCTTGAAATATGCGGCAGTTGCATTCCTTCCAAATTTCCCAGAGAACCGTAGAAGGACAAATTTTCCAAATGCATAAAAAAGCCAATTTAGACTTTGGTATTCTAATTTTAATCTTATTGTTATTTATAAAGAAATAATATTGTATATAAAAATTCATATAAAAAAAATCAAATATTAAAAAAAACTCAATACAAAACACACATATATAAAAAGAATATTTCAATGTAATTAAATAAATTGAAATAAAAAAATACAAATATATTGAATTGAGTCTCTTATTACAATTTATGTTGAATATTTAATAAAAAATATAAAATGAATGTTTAGTTGTAGTTAAATAAGTTACAATAAGTAAAAGTATATTATGTTGATTATGTAAGTAAGACTCTTAACTCTATTTTGGTAAGATGCCATTATTTTAAAACCTAAAAAATAGTGAATTAGGTATTTTAAAAGTATAATTTAATTAAATTTGATTTTCTATATAATTTAAAGAAATAAATAAGTTTGAATATATAAATAATTTAGGTTAATAAATATAAATAATTTAGAGTTGGATTGATAGATGACAACTAATAAATAATTAATTATAATTAAACATGTATTTAAATTCTTATGGTTGAGATGTATTGTGGGTTCAATCTTGATTGTCATGAATTTGATTTTGAATGCACAAATTTGAACCATATACTCTTGAAAGTTGTTCACTTTAATCTATGATATTTGGTGTGCTTGTAAATATTGTATTGTTTATAAACACCTTAGGGGAATCTACTAGATTGCTAAAGTCAAGTTATCCAATATTAGACCTTTGGTTCGACCATATTTATAACTCTAAGTGATTAGTCAACGACAACTTTGCAAGTGCGAATGTTATCTTCTTCTTTTAGAAATTGTAGTGTGCATTGAATATTTCACCTTATCCTTGCGTATGAATTAATGATACATTAATCAATCTTTAAATGCCAAGACATAGAAACATGTTATATAAAATGTCTACCAAGTCAAAATGGGTGAGAAAGTTGAAATTTGAATTTGAGGTTTATTCCTACATGTCATGTGATCAATTTTGAGTGATGTACAAAAGAACTTGGAAAAGAAGTGATAAGATCAAGGAAGAGAATGCATATATTAAATAAGTGGAAATGAATTGTAATAAGTGGGGTGAATAGCAAATGTCTGAAATATGTGTAAATGAAGTAAATAAAAATAAATAGAATAGAATTAAAAACCAAACCTAACACAAAAACACACCACTTATTAATATATAATTACATTAAATAAAAAATAACATTGCAAATATCACTTTTGAAACAATATTTTATTTTATCTTTTGCATCTTTATGATAGAATAGTTTTTGTATAACTTCTTTTACACTGATTTCTTAAAAAAAATTAAAGTTTACTTATCCCTATACATTTAAACAATTTATTAAAGAAATAAATAAGCAATGGCCCTGTCTTAAGGATTCCCCACTTCCATTAAAAAAATACCCCACCAAATGCACCTTCCTTTTCTGATCTCACTCATTTCAAAGAATAAAAACATACTAACTTGTCAACTTTTCTACAGTCTTACTATATTCCTGGTTATATGGGTCTGTGAATTATTTTAACGAATCTGATTCCATCATCTCCTCCACGAATTGCAGAAAGGTAGAATCATATATTCTTTCTCGAGATGAACAAAGCAGTTACCTGCTTTCTTCTGGTTAATGGCTCGAGGATCAATTATTGCCCATCAATGTCAAAAGTTGATTGAGTTCCAACAATTTTTGGCGAAGATTTAGCTGATATTCTTATGCAGATGCTGTAAACATGGAAAATCGAATCCATTCTGCATGGATATTTACTGATTTCAGAATAAAAAACACGACAGTCTGTCAAATCAAAATCCCTACTTTCATAACTCTATCTTTATTCTGAAGGATTGCTTTTAATTGGAATAAGAAACAGAAATAACAGCTACAAATGCACAGACTTAGATGTGCAAGCACAATCAAACAACCATAAACAATCACTGCTATTGACAGCTAAACAGACAAGAACAAACAAACAAATAATCACTGTTGAACAGTATTGACAGTAAAGAACAAGCCATCACTGTTGTTGACTGTTATAGCAGTAATAATGTATTGGCTTGTCTTTATTTGTCTTGTTTATTGGGTTGTCTTAGTGTATTGGCTTTGAGGTGTGTTCTCATTTTATATTGATTTTGAGGTCTTAGTTATTGTTATCTAAGATTTTGAGATGTGGGTGTATGATAGGAAAAATGTACATGTTTCTTGTGTTCTCATTGTAGAACGCCTCTCGGCGTAATAATAAATATGGGATATAGAAAAATATATTAGAGTATGTGCATACTAGGTTAAGGTAGGTAATGTTGGGGTTCAATCTAACATTGTCAAAATTTTCTTGAGTCCTAACTCTTTTGTGCATCCAGGCATCATTTTGTCCATTATAGATAACCAATATTAGAGATCTTCATGTAGGTCCCATTTTGTCAAATTTTCTAAATTTTTGTTCTCCTTCATCCAAATTTTCCAAATTAATGTCTGATTTGACTCTAGAAACTACCAAATTGGTCTTTCCCACCCAAAAAACCTTGTTTATCCCAAGGTAACAGATTTGAGTTCAAAATAAATGGTGGATGATGAAGAAATTCATGCCACCACTAATGTGATGGTTGAGTTCCTAATGTAGATTATCTATATGTCATTTGTAGGCCACCATTTTAGTAGATTTTTTGGCATTTATATTTCTTTTACATACCACATTATTGAATCTAGTTCTCAACCAAATTCTTGCAAGGATTCAATAACCAAAACAAATGCTATAAATATTAGTTCATTTGACACAACAATAGTAGATCATTTTCACATGACTACAAGCACTACAAATCTTCTAGGCTTTCAAATCTTGCAAGTCCAATCATTTTTTTATCATATCATTTTGTAAATCATAAAGGGATAACTAATGTGTAGTACACATTTGTAAATAAGTGTCTCCTTGTCCATTTCTAGACTTTTAAGGAAACTTGTAAATGATGAATTATGACAACATTCTAGCTTAGGTTTGTTTCTTGCTACATTTGTTGGTATGATGTAAAAAAACATTGCTAAGTTTTACAACGCTTTAATTTATTTTAGGAATTATTTGTAATGGTTTTTTCCTATTGTAGGCAGATTTATGGAGTTTGGAGAGGAATTTTAATATTAAATATGTTCAATTCTTTGATGTCACACCTCTATCATTATTTATGTGTTGTTCTTCTTGGTTGATTGTAACTATGTAACCCACTAAATAAGGCATCAGTCCTAAAGACTTATGACCCTCCATATTCTCAAAATAATAAAAATATATATTTCACTAGTAGTTTAGGAGTAGGAAAGTTAGTTTGTGAGCATTTCATGAATCAATATTATTCCTAGCGAAACATCTCCAACAAGCTTCAATTTTTTTTATCCTTAGAGAATCATTTCTTGCATTTTTTTCATTATCTTAATAGAGGTTATATCTATAGTAGGCCACTCATTGGTCTAGTGCCACTTTCAAGGATGGGCGTACATTATATACTACTATAATTTTTTCTATTTGTCTATCTCTAGTTGTGATTAATCCTATAATGGATATCTCTCAAAATACCTTTCTATGTCCAACTAAATCCAAAGTGAAGGAGAGATTATCTACTCTAAAAACTAGTTTTGATCACCCATGCTCTATTGATGAGTTGATCTACCTACCTTCGGGAATAAAATGTCCTTGGCCTTGAAGCAAATCAATCCCTCTAAGAGGTAGGCAATTAGTTTGGAACCCAATAGAATGACAACATTGTTGGGTAAATTATGAGAAAGTTCACATTCCAAAGGCCTCGGTGATTCAATATCTTCAACTTGTTATTAGGTGAGTTTATATCCCGTAAAATTATGCCAAGAGAAGGCCATCATTGTTGGGTAAGAGGCGATTGAAAAAATTCTATGACCTCAACAACTCAAAAGTATTATAGTTGTGTTTTTTAATTAATTAAGTTGATAACCCACCAAATTATTCCAACATAATGGAACCATTAATGGACATGCATTGACCTTGGTTCATACTTTTAAGACCTTTTGAACTTATAACATGAAATGGTAACATGGATAAAATTTATTGTCTGGTACATCAATGTTTTAAATAACTATAAGCTTTTTTGTCTCTTCCAAGTGAAGCACGGTGATTATTTCATTCTAACTCATAAATTTACTATATACATAAAAAAACTTTAAGATGGAGAGAAGAAGGTAATATGAATAACAATAAGAACAAGAAGCTACAACTCATTTAGGGAGATATAGAATACCATGAAAGGCTCAAAATAATGTTAAGTCACTTAAACCTACCTATCAAGATTCATAAGTAGGAACATCAAATATAAATGATTTATTCATGGATTTAGGAGATCAATAACTATGTACTTTTGAAGATTTAGATGACTTAATAATCAAAATAAATAGAAGAACACATAGGTCAAATTATAAGATAGAAATAAATGGCATGACTATTGATAGAAGAGACAAAGATAGATCCTATGATCTATATATTTCTTTCCATTATCTCACTTATCCCAATACATCATGTAGATATGAAATTGAACGAGAAGAATTTCTAGATCAATTTAGAAATGAGGAACACAAAATTATAGTAATGGTTGAACTATAGGAGGTTGAAGTAAAAATAAATAATATTTTTGTTGGGAGGAGACATAGGGATAGGTAACCTATGATACACATATTTTAATATCCAACTTCTCCTAGTAGTTTTAATACAAATATGAAGTTGAAATTGAAGAAATTCTATATCACCTTGAACAAGGAAAACAAAAACTTTTGACAAATCTTAAGCCACAAGAATCTTAACTAGTTGCACTTAAACATTCAAATTTCCTCTTAGTGATAAAAGAGGAAGAAATTCATTACAAGGAAGATTATGTAAAGTAATATGAATATGAATATGATTAGTATGTTGTATTTGAATATGACTCCATGGGAGAAGAAACATAATATATTGACCATGATAAAATTGATAAAATTGTTCAATGTGAACATAGTGTTTATCCAAATCAATATGAGCTACCTAATCATAGTTTTGAACATTCCATATGAGCTTAGAAAATTTAAAAAATACACTAGAAAATGATTAGGAACAAGAAATTAAATTAACACACCTAAATGAATTATTTAACATGGAAACCTATTGCCTTGACCTATTCCTAGAAAATTATTTCCAAGAGATTAAAGGGACACAATCGTAACTATAGGTACTCATGTAATCCATCACCCCAATACCTCTAAAAAGGTTCATGAGGTTAAACCCCCATATTACCTATGCCACAAATATCCAATCAAACCATGTTTTCACATTTAGGAAACTTATCCCTAAAGAATAAGGTTGTCATATAGAAAATCCTCCACACCGCTTACTCTTTCCAAATGAGAAAGAGTGATCTAGCTTTATATATATATATATATATATATGAAACCAAATTATGCAACAAGGTGAGTTAAATCTATTGAAAATATAACCTAGTTAAAGATATCACTCTTTCCATACTTATCAACAACTTATCAATGGTTAATTTGGTTAATGATTATTTTCTTACGCTTCTAGAAGATGAAGCTAATATCAAATAGTTGTTTAGTGCCTAGATACTTTTTGTTTAGCCTCTAGATCTAAAAGTCAATCGAAAAAAACTCAATGCTATAAGAAGTTATTTTCTTCTTAAGCCTAATTGGCTTAATTATTTTGGTAAAAAATGGATTGATCATGGAGAAAGTTTTTTATCTGTAGGCATCCAATTTTCCTTCCAACTTTTTCCCTCCTCATTGTGGAAAATTTTTATTACTAAAGTGAAAAATTATCTTATTGAATTTAGAAGCTGTTGTGCCTTCTGCACAACATGCTCTGCCTGGACCGGGGACCCCCTCTTTATCATTTTTCTTCCACCAAGTCAGTTCGTGTTTGCTTCATTTTTTGTGCCCCTATTTTTGAGCTTAGGATGGTCATATGCCTTAAAGTTTTCCAGATCTACCTTGACCAGGTCATCCACCCAATTTTCATGAAGTTTCAAGCTTTTGCGGAGATTTCTTTGCGGGTTTCCATCGCTCGGAAGCCATTTCGTCCTTCATCATCCATGGGTCCCTTGTTGCGGGCTTCCTCTTGCAGAATTCCGTGTCTGCTTTGCTGTCCCTAATGACATTCTCCTCACACCTTCCTGCAATAGACTTTTTGCACTTCATTTCTTCACGTGACCTTTTCTCCTACAACTTCTGCTCATTGGGTTTCCATATTGCCACCTACCATACACATTCTGTACCTACAATTAATGTTGCCATTAATGAATGATCACCTATAAATATCAAGCCTCCACCTATCATTTTCATCTATAGATTTTGAATTTGGGAAAGCAAAAGGAGGCATTGCATGCATAGAAGAACTCGAATACTGAAGCGTCTGCTTTCTTCTTCCCCGTGTGATTCAAGTATGTGCTCAAACCTCGCATTTGGCTTCTATGTTCTAAAGTTCATCAAGGGGGTCATTTGTTTAAGAGTTTCAGAATGCAAACTATTTAAAACTCACAAATTTAAGCTCCAACCCTAGAGTTGGGTTTTAAAACCCTCAAGCTATTTTCACGAGTTTTCGGATTTTGGGAACCTGTCCTTGAAATGTCGTTTAAATCGATGAAAATGATAGTGGACCCCGTGCTCTTCGGCCCTGCCCTTGAAAAGACTGTCAAAATTGAAGATGATCACCATGATGAATTAAACTCTTCATGGGCCCTTATTAGCGGAATTCCACTCCACCAATGCTATGACTAACGAAAAAACCCTTAGGGCTTCCAGCCATGTGAGCCTTGCATTGTCCACTTCTGTGAACTGCAAAATTGAACACAAATGAAAAATTCCATAAGTCAAGATGCCACCATGGGTTTTCCCCCATGGGTCACCATTGGTGGAAAGTTGTCCCTCCTCGGTCATTGTCTAACAATGAAGCTCAAACATCTACCTGCTTTGCGGACCCCACCACTATCACTGCTGTTAAATTGTTTGAACACTCAATCAAGAAAATGACCAAGTAATGAATCCTTGCAGAGATGACCTCATGGATTTTGGTGTGCGGATTGTTGCTTCCCCACCACCATTGCTAATGATAGAGTCATAATGGCCCCTCGCTATGCAGTTCCTGCACCACCCGTCGCTGTGATCTACAAATGAAATGAAAACCTCAAAACTTCTAAATATTAACTCTCTTGCGGATCCGCCTTTGTGGGCCGCTACTTGTGGAAGACTGCCTTGTCAAGGCTGTTTATAATAGAAAACTTCACGTGACATCTTGAATACTGACCTCCACCTCTGATTGTTGTCAACACAAAGAACGACCTCACAAAAATTTTCTTAAGTCAAAGTATCATTGTGAGTTTTGCTATATGAAACTCCGCTTGTGGAATGTCGCCTTCCTTTGGCCGTTTCTTATGTCAGGACTCAAACGACAATCCCATTGATGACTTCCACATCCTGATTCTCCGCATGAGCCTAAAAGGATGATTTAACCAGGGGAAATAATTGCAAGTGCTTTCAACATTGCCTAATGATTTTACACAAGGTTTTCTTGAAGTTTAAACTTTGTGGGAATTCCTCATCAAAATTCCACTTGCAGAACTCCGTCCTCCCAGAGCCGTTTCTAATGACATTTATCTAGGTAACTTCTGCTAGGTGGAAACCTGCACCCCCTGATCCACAAGTCTACAAACTTCACAAATGAACAAAAAATGGTAAAATTTGATGAATGTAATGGTGTTTCTTAGGTATGTGGATGCATTTAACGACAATTTGGCATGATTTAATTAGCATCCTGACCTCTTGATTTATCAAGGCACTAACTACATGCTTTGTGTGCAGGATTTATGGAACCAACAGAGAAAACCGACAAAGGCAAGAAGATTGCAAGAACTCCAAGAGGGAAAGAAGAGAAAGCTCTTGAATGAAGTATCAATTTCACGGGGTTGAGTGCACCTTGAAGATCATGTCCAATTGGGACAAAGTGACTAACACAGACCTGGGCCCTGTTATCATTGATGAATTCAGGTAGAGGGTCCTAGTTAACCCTAAAATAGAGGAAGATTTGAGAATTAAAAAGAGTGGAATTACAAAGACAATAGGATTTCCTCCTACCCTAATTTCCCCATAGTTGGTCTTCGCATGCTGTGAATGTTATCATGCACAAAACAAGAGGATAATCATTGTAGATGGGAGGGTATTGGCTGATTTGACTCCATTGTCTATTGGAAAGACATTTGGAATTCCCTTATTTGACAAGATGGAGGAAACAAAGAAAGACTATGCTTTGAATGTTTAGAAGGTGGATCCCATGGGATGCAAGACAACTATCAATAAAATGTGGTTACCTGAGAAAAGAGGCAGTGCCAAAAAAATCCCTCAAAAGCTATACCGAAGTGAATTTGTAGAGGAAGCCAATGACCTAGTAACACTTTTGGGCAGAGTGATGGGCCTCCTCACTTCCTTACTCTTTGAGGAGTGGATGTTTTATTTTGTGGAGGAAATCCTTAGGGGAGAGGCCCAATTTCATTGGGCTAAGATTATCAGCAAAAATATGCATAAAAAATTTGTTGCTGTAAAGAAAACTCAGGAGTTCCACATGACCTCCTATCTTTTGTACCTTCTATTAGTAAAGTTCCCCTACAAAGGATTGGACTGTGTTGGCACCTTGGGAACTAGGAAGCGACAAAATCTAGTTATGATTACTACCTATAGCTCAAGTACAAAAATTACAAGAAGGATTACTGAAGAGTCAATGATGCCTTCATCATGCACATCGTTCGGACCTTGGCAGGAGATTATCACAGAAGGATGTTCCACAATGCCAAGGTGGTAGTAAAATGTTTAGGGTACTGGTTCATCTAGTTCCCCAAGTTCACATACATAAGAGTTGAGGGATTCTTGGGATTCCCATACCGACTATGATGAGCCTAGTTTTTGGTCCAATTTTGGGTAGAATCTATAGTTTATTTGCTGGCAGTTGTCATGAACTTTGATGCTAAATGTTGATATTTTCATAATGTTTCCCTCAAACCATAGACATTGGGCTTAATCCTATTTCTGCAAGTTTTAATGACATTGGCATATTATGTAGATTATCTATATTGATTTTTCATGTGGTTAATGAATGTTCCTTAAGGTGGTTATAGATATGTAGTTATTGTGCGTACTGACATTGCCATGCAAATTTAATTCGAGGATGATAAGTTGAGGAAGACACTGCCAACTAGGCATGCACCGTAACGTCCAACAAAGGAATCGGTCAAAGTTCAAAGGAGGTCGACGGTACAAGATTCCTCATGCAAATCGAATGTAACTGCCTTGTAGTGGACTTTAATGATTGAGTAGATGTAGGCACTACTGCTGTGCTAAATCTGCATTTGGACCTACACGTTTGACCAGATTCCATGCACACATAACCACCGCCACTCCACTTTCTTCATTTTCCCTAAATGGTGTCCTCCCAGTCATGGAGTTGACTGCCTTGTCTAGTTGATAGTATAAATAAAGATCTGATGCTCCTTCTTTGGGGTTACATGATTTGATATTGTACTTGCACTCTCAAGTTTTTAGTAATACAGATACATTACTTCTTTTGTACTCATGATTTATAGTGAATAAAATAAAGTTCTGAGTTCGAGCATCTGAGTTCTCATTAGTTTTAGAGGATACTTATCCAAGGGGGCCCACTTGGTGAGTAATCCGTCCTCTTAGTTTAGTATTACTTGCTGTTTAGTCATTAGTTAGAAATCTAGCACCAACTGTTCCTGCAACCACTAGAATTCCATTCTGTGACTGTTCCTGCAACTAAAGTAGACAGAGTAGTGCCCTGTTTGTTGCTCAAATTTTCATTTTTGTTATGCATTTTAGTTTGATGTAGTTATTGATTGATGATTGGAATTTATGGTATTCCCTTCTAAGCAATTTAATTTTAGTATTGTGAGTTCTTTAGCTATAGAATAAAAATGGCTACTTTGGGTTCCTAGTGCACATACGATGCTAACCCATTTCAAGTTCACATCCATGGGTTGACAAGTTAAATGCACCTTCATGATGATTGAAATAGCTATTCAGGTTAGATGTCCAATCTATGAATCATGGCAGTAAGGGATTATTTATTAAATCATTGTAGGAGGCCAACATTTTTGGCACCGTTGCTAGGGATGGTGTCAAACTAGGAAGTTCTTTGGAGTCATTGGTAGTTTTTCTTGTTGTAGTGTTTCTAGAAGTTGTTCTTAGTATATACTCATTTAGGAAGTAATGACCCCCCTTATTCTTTACCAATTCTTTGTGTGAGTTGGCTGATAGTGAGTGATAACACATGCATAGAGGAAGGAGAAGGGATGCTTATGGGAGATTTATTCCTAACAATCCTAATCCATTCCAACTAGTTGAATATCATAACCTGCCAAGAGAAGAAGAAGAAGAAGATCCACACCCCTTTGCTGATGCATTTCCTAATATGACTAGCTCTGAAGTCTCCTCTGAAGACCAAAATTAGCTTGAGAACCCCTTTGCTTTGGAACTACATCAAGTAGGAATGGGTGATGTAAATAGGAACATACCTAACCAACCAAATTTTCCTTTCCCCATTGCCCATCAGAATGAAGTTGACAACATCTAGAACATCCCTGCTTCAACACTCCCCAAGTTTTATGGACTTGTCACAGAAGATCCTGATACCTTTTTATTTGAGTTTGACATACTTTGTAGGAGTTATGATTATACCACTGATGCCCATAGGCTTAAGATATTTCCTACCACTCTGAAAGAGTCTGCATTAAGATGGTTCTTGAGCCTAGGAAGAGATACTGTGGAAACTTGGGAAGACATGAAGACAAAATTCCTTTAGAAATACAAAGAATATTGTAGGGGCAACGACATGAGAGGAGGTGACATTTTCAAGATGGAACAAAAGGAAGATGAGAGCCTGGAAGATTATATTGCAAGGTTTTTATTTTTCCTACAAAAATCTCCACACCATACACTCAATGAAGACTCAAAAAAGTTGTTTTTCTTAAGAGGAATCAATGATAGCTGCACTGATGCCTTGGAACTCATGGGAGGAGGATATATCTCCCAAGTTCCTTGGGAAGATATCAAGAAAATATGCCAGAACTACTCTAGGGCAGCTTCAAAGAAAGGGAGAGCTTACCAATCTTCCATGGGTAAGTCAACTACCGATGGAGTTTCAAGAATGGAGATTACTCATTTGCTGGTAGACTTCAAGCAAGAAATTATAAATAATCTAGCTACTCAGCTAGATACACTTCAGACCAAGAAGAAGCAAGAGGAGACAAAGGTAATGTTGATAGAGTATTTCCCCCAGTGTAGACAAAAGAAGAGGGACTACAGATGCAAGATGGTAGCTAATCTTGAAAGCAAGAAGATTCCACCTGAGTTCAAACCAATCTAGATTGAAGAAGACCAAGTCTACTATATTGCACAAAGGAAGCCTTGGGCTCCAAGACAAGGTATGCAACCAGATCCACTATCTTATGCTGGGCCATATTTTAATTCCTATTCATTTGGTAACCAATGATAGCTCCCATATCCATCTAGCTATGGAGGATATCCACCACATCCTTGGAGTAACCCTCCAAAGTCTTGGCCCAATCATCAAAACTCTCCACCCCAGTGGCAACAACCTCAGGGGAATTGGAAGCAATTTCAAGGGCATTGGTAGCCACCTCTAGGAAATTGACAACAAACAAATCAATGGAGGGGAGGACAACAATGACCTGCCCAGACAACTAGTTACATGAAGCCACCTTCTTAGCCCCAATAGCCTACTATAATGCCTCCACTTGCTAATCCAAGCTCAAAATCACCTAAACCTACTCAACTACCAACTCAGCCCACACCCAATCCAAATAACAAACCACAACAACAACCTGCATACTCTGCTGATTCAAATCAATTCCCTGCATATGTTATGAGTGTAAGTGACATCCACTTGCATCCAGGAACTACTTTACCAGCCCCTTCCAAGCCCATTATCACTGAGCTTCCTATGGAAGAGGAGGAGGAACCTCTGAATGATTCCATTTAGCCAAGTGTACCTAAAAATCCTGAACCAGTCCAAGTCAAGCAAACTGAATAAGAACCACCATTTCCTCAGAGATTGGAAGTTTCCAAGAAGAAGGAAGAAATGAAGGATACAACTTTTGACATCTTGGATCAGTTGAAGCATATATGTGTCCAGATACCTCTATTTTAGGCCATAAAGGATGTTCCAAACTATGACAAGGAAATCAAGGAAGCATGCCTCAAGAAGCCAGGTAGGAAAAAGAAAGACCCAACTACAGTTCATGTGGTGGGACAGCTAGCTGACATCATGTTGAGAAAAGTAACTATCCCCCAAGTATAATGACCTAGGTAGTCATGTGGTAGCAGTTATTATAAATGAGATCCAAATTAAGAATGCTCTGATTGATTTAGAGGCAACAATAAATGTAATGACCAAGGACATCCTGTAGCAACTAAATGTTGCAAGCATGAGATCTACTCCTACTGTCCTACAACTTGCTGATAGCTCTACTATTAATCTTGATGGTGTAGTGGAGGATCTTGTGGTAGTTTTAGACTACTAGGAGTACCCAACAAACTTTATGATTCTTTCTCCTAAAGCTTCACTAGGCGGGTATCCCATTATTCTTGGAAGGCCTTGGTTAGCAACTGCAGATGCATACATTGGATGTTGGTTAGGTGAAATGACCATTTCATATGGGAAGAGCACAAATTTTTTTGTTCTTTATCCTCCTGCTCAACCATCTCATGATGAAGATAATCCTGTATGGCCACATGTTGGTGAAGAGGCCAAGGAAGTTAATTATGTGGTGCAACTTATGATGTTAGGCATAAGATCTTTCACGCAGCTCCAAGATGAGGATGAAGTATTGGATAACATCATTCATAACCATTGTGAAGTGGAGGAAGCATCATCTTCTCATTCTACTACTCCAGTCAAGATACTTCTGCCTGCTCTTCCTGCAACCACTGTTCCTGCAGACTTTCTTCCTATAGCCACTCTTCCTACAACCACTGTTATTGCAAATAGACTTCTTGTAGCAACATGTATGTCCTATAAATTTCTTCCGTATGAAATAAAGGTACCATGTGTTAATGAAGCAACCATGATAGAGTTAAATACACAAGTACATGTGTCACAAGGAAAATACTTGAATGTTAACAGTAAATTAAGTGAAGAACAACAATTGTTGTTGGCAAATTTATTAAGGACCCATCAACATGCATTTGCGTGGGATTATCATGATATGAAGGGATTGGACCCTAAAATTTGTACACACAAAATTTACATCAGAGATGATTGCATCCCAGTAAGACAACTACAAAGAAGAATTAACCCTGCACTAAGAGAAATTGTAAAAGGAGAACTGTAGAAATTACTAGATGCAGGATTTATCTACCCCATTTCAGATAGTCAGTGGGTGTCTCTATTAGTGATTGTGCCCAAGAAAGGAGGGAAATGGTGAGTTTGTGTTGATTACAGGGAACTTAATGCTTCCACCAAGAAGGACCACTTTCCCTTACCCTTCATTGATCAAGTTTTGTACACACTTGCAGGAAAGCGATACTTTTCTTTTCTAGATGGATTCAACAGCTACAACTAGATCCAAATTTTACCAGAGGACTAGAAGAAGACCACATTATTTGTCCATGTGGGAACTATGCCTATTCAGTACTCCCATTTGGCTTATGCAATGCACCTACAACCTTTCAGAGGGTAGTCATTAACATATTCTCAGACATTTCTCATGATTGCATGAAAATTTATATGGATGATTTTACCACTTATGGTGCTAATTTTAATCAAGCATTGGAAAACCTCAGGAGAGTCCTACAAAGATGTGAAGACTAAAACTTGTCCTTAAATAGTGAAAAGTGCTTCATGATGATGCAGGAAGGTGTAGTTCTTGGCCACTACATCTCCCACAAGGGAATTCAAGTCGATCCTGCAAATATTGAGGTAATCACAAATCTGCCCACATCTGTAAAATAGAAGGACGTTAGGAGTTTCTTGGGTATGCAGGATATTATAGGCATTTCATCAAGGATTTCAGAAAGGTAACACCATTGTATACTCTTCTCACTAAAGATGCTGAATTCCAGTGGACTAAAGCTTGTGACAAGGCATTTTCTGACTTGAAGGCAACTTTGACTCATGCTCCTGTACCCAAAGGGCTTAATTGGGAACTTCCTTTCCACATCCATACTGATGCATCATATTATTCCATAGGATCAGTCTTAGGAGAGAAAGAAGGAGCTGTTGAAAATGCCATTTACTTTGTCAACACAAATTTACAAGGAGCTGAATTCAACTATACAGTGACATAGAAAGAAATGCTGGTAGTAATCTATGCACTGAACAAATTCAGACATTACATAACAGGTTACCAAATCTTTGTGCACACTGATCATGTAGCCATTAGATATCTCATGAATAAACCTTTGATCATAGGTAGGTTGGCAAGATGGTTATTGTTATTGCAGTAGTTTGATATAACCATTGTGGATAAGCTAGGGAAGGCCAATGTTGTTGTAGATTTTATTTCAAGGCTTACTACATCAAAAGACAATCAACCCATAGATGACTCTTTTCCTGATGAGCATCTATCCTCCCTCAGTATATAAACACCCTGGTATGTTGACATAGTCAATTATTTGGTCACATGTAGAGTTCCTTCTCACTTCTCTCCAAAAGAGAAAAGGGCACTCATTGAAAATATTTTTCTTTCTCCTAGATTGCTGGATGTTTGTTTTATACTGGACTAGACCATGTCATGAAGAGATGTGTGAGAGAAGATGAGACATGAAATTTTGCATGCATGCCACAATGAACCATGTGGAGGACATTTTGTAGCCAAGAGGACAACAATGAGGATTTTGAACATAGGATATTATTGACCAACACTCCACAAGGATGCAGGAATGTATATCAAAAAATGTGATAGATGTCAAAGAATGAGAAAACCAACTAGATCTGATGAGATGCCACTTTTCCCTCAGGTAGTAATCACCCCCTTTGACAAGTGGGGATTGGATTTTGTAGGACCCATTGACCCTCCATCAAATGGAAAGTCTTATATCTTGGTATGCACTGATTATGTGACAAAGTGGGTAGATGTTAAGACCATGAAGCATGCAAGAGATAACAAGGTTGTAGAATTTCTTTATGAGGAGATTTTCACAAGATATGGAGTTCCAAGATAAATAGTGACTGATCAAGGGGCTCAATTCACATCAACCCTTGTTGCAACACTAGTCAATGAACACAACATAAGGCACAAGAAGTCTACTCCTTGTCACCCCCAGACTAATGGCCAAGTTGAGGTGACCAATAGAGAAATTGAAGCCATTTTGACAAAAACGGTAGCTATTCATAGAAAAGATTGGGCAAAAAGACTACCAAAATCTATTTGGGCCTATAGGACAACCTGGAAAACAACTACAGGCTTCACTCCATTTGAGTTGTTGTATGGACAGGCAACCATGATGCCCATTGAATTTGAATATAAGACTCTTTGGACTACAGTAGATTTGGGGATGGATATTTTTGAGGCACAGAGAGAAAGAATCATACAACTAAATTCTTTGGATGAGATAAGGAGAGTGACCCTGCATCATGCAAAGGTAGTGCATAATTAGAGAATCAAGTGGCATGACAAATTTATCAAGGACAAGAAATTACAACTAGGAGATTGGGCCTTGCTCTATGACTCAAGATATCAGGACAATGTAGGAAAATTGCAGACAAGGTGGCTAGAACCATATGAAGTCATTGAGGTCTTTCCTAATGGAGTTGTTTAGCTTACTACCATTGACCCTGTCAGATTCAAGTTACTTGTCAATGGTCATCACCTCAGATTATATCACAAGCCAACTTCCAAAGAAGAGTCCCTCCAACAATTCACCCAACATTAAGCACCCAAGCTTCCTGCAACTGAAGGAAGTGGACCTAGTGTCCCTCCTTTTGGCTAATTAAGGTACATACTTGTCATAATAAAGACTTTCGCTCTTGTGGAAGTCCATTTCTTCACCCATCCGCTCATTCACCCATCCATCACCACCTTTCTCTCTCTTCTATCACTTCATTCCACCTCACCTCATTTCACTTCATTTTCATTAATTGCTCAATTTATTCCCTAAAAAGGTGAATGATACTTTCTCCATGATCTTTGCAACAAATACTCCACACATTTAGGTATGTGCACACTAATTTCTATCTTTTAATCATCTTTTAAGTGCATTCATTTAATTACTGTACATTAGTATAGATGTTCACATAACATGCCATTATTCCCTGTCAAATCACCACTCCCATCTCGCATGTGTGGACACATGTCCAAATTTAGATTGGGGGGGAAAGAAAAAGATTTGAATATATTGCCCATGTGTCAATTCATGCTAAGCTATGTCAAAAAAATTAAAATGAGCCGATTTGAAATTTGAGTGAGAGGAAAACTTGCATGTGTGAAGTAACACTAACTGCAACCGCCATTTCTTCTCACCATAATTCTCCTTTATCACTCCTTTTCTTGCTATTATTGACCCAGTCGTAATCCTGAGTTGCAAACAAAAAGGTAAAAAAAAGGAAAGGGAAAATTCAGCTGATATTGGCACTGGAAATTTAGCAGGTATTGTAGAAAGGTGTTTGGCTTTTAGACAAGAATTGTAGGAAGGAAATTTTTTAGAGTGATAGTTGATTGCCGATAATGGGAGGAGGGCTAATTCGAAATGAGCCCTTGGTTCATGATGTTTTATTGTAGAATGCACAATGCCTGGATGAATTTAGAAACTATGGATGGTTAGATTACTTCCTGAAGTTGGATAGCTTTGATGAAAGCATTGCACTTGAATTCGCCCAGACATTTTCTAAAGGAAAAGCCATAGTAAAAGGGTTGGAGGTTGTGGCAACTGAGGAAAGAATTGCAGAGGTTACAGGGTTACCTGCTGATGGCGAACATTACCTTGCCTCCAGAGACGCCAAGTCAGCTAGGACCAAGTTTATAGTACATGGTGACCCTCCAATCAACATGGATAAACAAGGTGCAAAAAGTACCTCTCTGCCCGAACCATGGAAGCAGGCAACCATCTACATTATAAGGTATCTCACCTGTGAAGGTCATCTGTCGAAATTGCATTCAGTTCATTTCAAACTCTTGAGTCAAATGAGGCATGGGAGGAGGATGAATGTGCCTAACGTGCTATATAATCTTCTCTCAATCATGGTAGCTGAGACCCAAAAAGGTAGGGACAATTATGTTTCCCACCATTGTCTGATTAAATTGCTAGTTGAAAAGTCTCTGCATGTTGTGTCTAGAATGACTTGG
>VDFB02253568.1:0-44187 GCA_007258455.2 Sequoia sempervirens
TTGAAAATGCCATTTACTTTGTCAACACAAATTTACAAGGAGCTGAATTCAACTATACAGTGACATAGAAAGAAATGCTGGTAGTAATCTATGCACTGAACAAATTCAGACATTACATAACAGGTTACCAAATATTTGTGCACACTGATCATGCAGCCATTGGATATCTCATGAAAAAACCTTTGATCATAGGTAGGTTGGCAAGATGGTTATTGTTATTGCAGTAGTTTGATATAACCATTGTGGATAAGCTAGGGAAGGCCAATGTTGTAGATTTTATTTCAAGGCTTACTACATCAAAAGACAATCAACCCATAGATGACTCTTTTCCTAATAAGCATCTATCCTCCCTCAGTATACAAACACCCTGGTATGTTGACATAGTCAATTATTTGGTCACATGTAGAGTTCCTTCTCACTTCTCTCCAAAAGAGAAAAGGGCACTCATTGAAAATATTTTTCTTTCTCCTGGATTGTTGGATGCTTGTTTTATACTGGACTAGACCATGTCATGAAGAGATGTGTGAGAGAAGATGAGACATGAAATTTTGCATGCATGCCACAATGAACCATGTGGAGGACATTTTGTAGCCAAGAGGACAACAATAAGGATTTTGAACATAGGATATTATTGACCAACACTCCACAAGGATGCAGGAAGGTATACCGAAAAATGTGATAGATGTCAAAGAATGGGAAAACCAACTAGATCTGATGAGATGCCACTTTTCCCTCAGGTAGTAATCACCCCCTTTGACAAGTGGGGATTGGATTTTATAGGACCCATTGACCCTCCATCAAATGGAAAGTCTTATATCTTGGTATGCACTGATTATGTGACAAAGTGGGTAGATGTTAAGACCATGAAGCATGCAAGAGATAACAAGGTTGTAGAATTTCTTTATGAGGAGATTTTCACAAGATATAGAGTTCCAAGATAAATAGTGACTGATCAAGGGGCTCAATTCACATCAACCCTTGTTGCATCACTAGTCAATGAATACAACATAAGGCACAAGAAGTCTACTCCTTGTCACCCCCAAACTAATGGTGACCAATAGAGAAATTGAAGCCATTTTGACAAAAACGGTAGCTATTCATAGAAAAGATTGGGCAAAAAGACTACCAAAATCTATTTGGGCCTATAGGACAACCTGGAAAACAACTACAGGCTTCACTCCATTTGAGTTGTTGTATGGACAGGCAACCATGATGCCCATTGAATTTGAATATAAGACTCTTTGGACTACAGTAGATTTGGGGATGGATATTTTTGAGGCACAGAGAGAAAGAATCATACAACTAAATTCTTTGGATGAGATAAGGAGAGTGACCCTGCATCATGCAAAGGTAGTGCATAATTAGAGAATCAAGTGGCATGACAAATTTATCAAGGACAAGAAATTACAACTAGGAGATTGGGCCTTGCTCTATGACTCAAGATATCAGGACAATGTAGGAAAATTGCAGACAAGGTGGCTAGAACCATATGAAGTCATTGAGGTCTTTCCTAATGGAGTTGTTTAGCTTACTACCATTGACCCTGTCAGATTCAAGTTACTTGTCAATGGTCATCACCTCAGATTATATCACAAGCCAACTTCCAAAGAAGAGTCCCTCCAACAATTCACCCAACATTAAGCACCCAAGCTTCCTGCAACTGAAGGAAGTGGACCTAGTGTCCCTCCTTTTGGCTAATTAAGGTACATACTTGTCATAATAAAGACTTTCGCTCTTGTGGAAGTCCATTTCTTCACCCATCCGCTCATTCACCCATCCATCACCACCTTTCTCTCTCTTCTATCACTTCATTCCACCTCACCTCATTTCACTTCATTTTCATTAATTGCTCAATTTATTCCCTAAAAAGGTGAATGATACTTTCTCCATGATCTTTGCAACAAATACTCCACACATTTAGGTATGTGCACACTAATTTCTATCTTTTAATCATCTTTTAAGTGCATTCATTTAATTACTGTACATTAGTATAGATGTTCACATAACATGCCATTATTCCCTGTCAAATCACCACTCCCATCTCGCATGTGTGGACACATGTCCAAATTTAGATTGGGGGGGAAAGAAAAAGATTTGAATATATTGCCCATGTGTCAATTCATGCTAAGCTATGTCAAAAAAATTAAAATGAGCCGATTTGAAATTTGAGTGAGAGGAAAACTTGCATGTGTGAAGTAACACTAACTGCAACCGCCATTTCTTCTCACCATAATTCTCCTTTATCACTCCTTTTCTTGCTATTATTGACCCAGTCGTAATCCTGAGTTGCAAACAAAAAGGTAAAAAAAAGGAAAGGGAAAATTCAGCTGATATTGGCACTGGAAATTTAGCAGGTATTGTAGAAAGGTGTTTGGCTTTTAGACAAGAATTGTAGGAAGGAAATTTTTTAGAGTGATAGTTGATTGCCGATAATGGGAGGAGGGCTAATTCGAAATGAGCCCTTGGTTCATGATGTTTTATTGTAGAATGCACAATGCCTGGATGAATTTAGAAACTATGGATGGTTAGATTACTTCCTGAAGTTGGATAGCTTTGATGAAAGCATTGCACTTGAATTCGCCCAGACATTTTCTAAAGGAAAAGCCATAGTAAAAGGGTTGGAGGTTGTGGCAACTGAGGAAAGAATTGCAGAGGTTACAGGGTTACCTGCTGATGGCGAACATTACCTTGCCTCCAGAGACGCCAAGTCAGCTAGGACCAAGTTTATAGTACATGGTGACCCTCCAATCAACATGGATAAACAAGGTGCAAAAAGTACCTCTCTGCCCGAACCATGGAAGCAGGCAACCATCTACATTATAAGGTATCTCACCTGTGAAGGTCATCTGTCGAAATTGCATTCAGTTCATTTCAAACTCTTGAGTCAAATGAGGCATGGGAGGAGGATGAATGTGCCTAACGTGCTATATAATCTTCTCTCAATCATGGTAGCTGAGACCCAAAAAGGTAGGGACAATTATGTTTCCCACCATTGTCTGATTAAATTGCTAGTTGAAAAGTCTCTGCATGTTGTGTCTAGAATGACTTGGGAAGAATTTATAAATGTTGATCAAATTAGACCTGAACACTTGCAACCTAGGGTTTTTCCTCAACCTTGTAGGTCTAGCAGGAGATTAAGCACGACTGAAGCCACTCTTGGTGCTTCAACCTTTGGCACAGGCCCTACTGTAAAATCTCCTGCAATAGAAGAAACCTTAGAAATTAGTTCTTCTGGAATAGAGCACTCAAAAAAAGGAAGCTCCTCCTCAGATTCTGATGACGATGTTCCACTTGGCACCTTAATGAGAACTAGGGAACATAAGAGAGAAGTAAAAATGAGAAAAGGAAAGGCCAAAAGGCAGCTGGCAGAAAGAAAGGTGCCAAGTTCTAAGAAGAGGAAGGCTAACACTGTTCATCCTACAACCAAAGAAAAATGTGAGCCCTCCCAGGAAATCAAGACTAGCTGGGCCAACATTTGGTATGCCTCCACAGGAAAGCCCTAAGTCTAGCGAAATACCATAGGATGACATAGAAGCTCCAATGGTGCAGGAGAATGTCAAAGAAGAAGATATATTTGAGGCAACAACAAACATAACATTGGCTGACCTTGCTAATATTGCAGAACAAGTTGAAAATCAAGAGTTTGCAGAAAATCAGGATTTCTTGCAGCATGAGCAAGAGGTCTTGTAGCAACAACCAGAACCAAAGAAGGAGTTCCTACAACCACAACAAGAAGTGGGAGAAGAAACAATACCCCCACAACCAGAGACAACTGGACAACCTGAGTCCATGTAGATAGTACTATATGAGGAGCAACCATTGACAAAAATACTGGTAGGAATTCATAATCCTCTTGATTTTACAGTACACACGACAATTTTAAATTTATGGAAAGAAATACAAAGGAGGGAGGAAGAATGGAAAAAAGGAAAAACAAAAATTGAAGAAGGAAATTCAAAAGAGAGATGAGGAAATTGAAGATAAAGATGTAGAAATTTCCACCTTAAAGAAGAGGGTGGATGATATGGCAACCTTGGTACCACAAATTTTAGAATGTAGGACTCCTCTGAGGGTCTATGCTCTACACCTAAAAGAGAAATATCTCTCTTTTAAGCTGTCAAGGATTGTCTTAGGTTTGAATCCTTCTATTGACACCTCTGTTGAACTTTTCAATGCTTATAGGATTGCCTCCCCTGAAATGAAGAATTTGCTATGTAAGTTTTATTTGCATAATTATGCTGTAACTCAAGACCATGATTGGAATCCACTATTGTATGTTGGGGATGTCCAATTAAGGGCATTTATGTCTTGGGTACAAAATGAGATTAGTTGGGGACAACAACATGGGGCTTATAAGCAATTGGAGTCTAATATCCCTCTGCCCATTAGGGATGAATCAAGCAACCCAAAGGATATTTATAGAGAATGGCTCAAAATGTTTCTCAGACCTAGTTATGGCAACAGGATCATGCCTTGGATTGAGGCAGTTTACAGTGAGTGTGAGGTAAAGGAAACAAAAAAGGAGGAATTAATGAGAAGATACCTATCACAAAGATGGAATAGCCTAACTGATGAGTTGAAACAGGCTGAACCCCATGCCATCCACAATTATGCTGCATCACTAAAAAGAATTGATAGGTATATTCAAATTGGGAGAATGAAGGGGCAATTTTGGCTTCCCTTGACTTTCCAGCCACCAATTCTCATGTGGCCCATGCCAAACTTCAAGTTCTACCAGTATGACATTGTTGCAAAGAGAAAGAGATGGAGCAGATTGGATAGATTAGGAGGATTCTATTAGGACCCTGATTCATGCTCAACAACCACTGATGTTGGACAACTATCACTTGCAAATTTCAGAGCTTTGACCAAGCAGAAGAACAACCCTTCCCCTGCTGGAGGACCAACAAAATGTTAGGTTGGGGGGAGTGACGAGCCTAGTTTTTGGCCCAATTTTGGGTAGAATCTATAGTTTATTTTCTAGCAATTGTCATGAACTTTGATGCTAAATGTTGCTATTTTCATAATGTTTCCCTCAAACCATAGACATTGGGCTTAATCCTATTTCTGCAAGTTTTAATGACATTGACATATTATGTGGATTATCTATATTGATTTTGCATGTGGTTAATGAATGTTCCTTAAGGTGGTTATAGATATGCAGTTATTGTGTGTACTGACATTGCCATGCAGATTTAATTCGAGGATGCTAAGTTGAGGAAGACACCGCCAACTGGGCATGCACCGTAACATCCAACAAAGGAATCACTCAAAGGTCAAAGGAGGTTGATGACAAAATATTCCTCATGCAAACCGAATGTAATTGCCTTGTAATGGACTTTAATGATTGAGCAGATGTGAGCGTTACTATTTTGCTAAATCTACATTTGGACCTGCATGTCTGACCAAATTCCATGCACGTGTAACCACTGCCACTCCACTTTCTCTATTTTTCCATAAATGGCATCCTCCTAGTCGTGGAGTTCACTGCCTTGTCTAGTTGATAGTATAAATAAAGATTTGATGCTCCTTCTTTGGGGTTGCATGATTTGATATTGTACTCACACTCTCAATTTTTTAGTAATACAGATACATTACTCTTTTGTACTCATGATTTACAGTGAATAAAATAAAGTTATGAGTTTGAGCATCTGAGTTCTCTTTAGTTTTAGAGGATACTTATCCAAGGGGGCCCACTTGGTGAGTAATCCATCCTCTTAGTTTAGTATTAGTTTAGTATTACTTTCTTTTTAGTCATTAGTTAGAAATATGACACTGACTGTTCCCGCATCCACTAGAATTCCATTCTGTGACTGTTCTTGCAGCCAAAGAAAACATAGTAGTGCCCTATTTTTTGCTCAGATTTTCATTTCTGTTATGCATTTTAGTTTGATGTAGTTGTTGTTTGATGATTGGAATTTATGGTATTCCCTTCTAAGTAATTTACTTTCAGTATTGTGAGTTCTTTAGCTGTAGAATGAACATGGCTACTTTGGGTTCCTAGTGCACATACTGTGCTGACCCATTTCAAGTTCATGTCCCTAGGTTGACAAGTTAAATGCACCTTCATGATGATTGAAATAGCTATTCAAGTTAGATGTCCAATTTCTGAATCATGGCTGTAAGGGCTTAGTTATTAAATCATTGTAGGAGGCCAACAAATTGCCTTGATACCCCAATGACAAAATCATCTTGTTGGAGCTCACCTGGTAGTTGCAAACTGCCCATACCTTATTGCATAATGAGCACTGTGTTGGGGTTCCATACCTCCATTACATTTGGACAAGGGATGTATTCCTACCTTGCTCTGCCATGCATGGAGTACTTAGAGAAAGAGCTTGCAGAGTGCAACCTTGAGCTACATACGAAGAGAGGAGGCTTAGATCCTCTTGGAAAATTAAAGAAGCAGGTTGGAAGGTAGTATTCCCATAGACCCCACATTGAAGACTTCTGGGCTAATTGTGACGATGACCATGAGGTCTGAAGGTGACATTACATGAGAATGATTGCTAAATTTGTGAAATCCATTAATTTATACCCAGTCCCCGATCAAGCGGTTGAAGACGATAATGTTCTTGATGAAAGATACAACACTATGATCAATGTGCCATTGCCCGTTATTGATTGGGATGAGTTGGAGGTTACAGATTTAAATATTTTCACTTTTCGAGTAGAAAAAAGAACCAAGGAGTGTCTAGATGATCAAATAACCCAATTGCAGCAACAAGGCATAGAACTAACTTACAAAGAATTAGAGGATTAAATAGAAAATGAAACTGATAGTGGCACTACTATAGGTTCTTTAGGTGATGCTCCTAAGTCTCCACTCATCACAAGATCAAGGAAGAGGAAAGACACATTAGAGCAGAAATCGAAGAAAAAGGTGTACACTAGAAAGATGGTGGAAGGGCAGAGGCTGCAAAAGAATCCAAAGAAAATGGGAACCTTTATCCCCAATATTCCATCCATACAAGAATAAGGGTCTCCACCCCAATAAGAGGAAGAAGCTGAGCAACCATGGTTGGCACCACTCACTACCTCCACACTCCCATCTGTCGCTATTTCTGGTCAATCACCCTCCACTCCTAAATAATTTCCTGTCTCATCTCCACCCGCTGTGGACATATCTTTCCACCTCACCTCCACTTATCTGATTGCTCTCACAGTTGTACTTGATTCTTCTTCCTCTACCACTTCCCTGTTATCGTCTTCCTCACTCCTACCCCTATTGAAAACTATTTCCACCTTGCCACCTTCTCTACCTGCAACCTCTATGGCACCCCTCACCTTGCTTGGCACCTTCACCTCATATTTGCAAAATGTGCCACCTCAATTATCTGAGTTTATTCTAAATCCTTAGGTTAAAATGCTTATGGCCCAACTTGCTATAGCATTGCATCTCCCTCCACCTCCTACCGAGCCACCTAAAATGGAGGCTACAATGTAGATCCCTAAAAAGAGATGGAGAGGCTAAATGAGGAGCAACCCAAGGAAACAATAGAGGATGTTGTTGAAGAGATTGAGGACTTTGATCTAGATGATTATTATGACCATGTGGAGGAGGGCTTAAGAATTGATTTGGATGAAGTGGCCTTTGATGAAGAAGGGAAATAAATTCCTGAGGATGGAAATGCGAGTAAGTTTGATACTTACTATGATGTTGAAACTTTTGATCAGGAGCCTGAGGGAGAGTAGCTCGAAGAGCATAAAGATAAAGAGGAAATCCCAGAGGAGCATCGCTTTGAGGAAGTGAAAACTGATATAGAAGTTGATGTGGAGAAGGTTGATGAGCTCCAAGAAACTAGCCAAGATGAGGTCCTACAAAATGAAGAAGTACCTCTTGAAGGAGAGAAAGATAAAGATAAAGAAGATACAGACAAAAGAGATGTTGAGCCCAACAAGGATCTTGAGATTGAGCATGAAGAAATCAAAGGGATAACACAAGAAGAAGATACTGCTGAGAAGAATGTAGAAACTATTGATCAAAATAAAGAAAAGGAAATGACACCAAAAGAGGAGAAAAATGAGGAAGAAGAAAATGTTGAAGATGCCCCTAGAAATGAAGAGAAAGAGCCTTCAAAAATATCAAGAGGAAGGGGAGAATAATGAATTCAACACTACATACCCTGACCACCCAACAGAGGTCCCCTCAAGGTTGGAGTAGCAGTTGAATAGGAAAGCTCCTGTGCTCATAGATCCCAAGGCTTGTCTAGAGGTAATACTGGCCAGAACACAGGTGAAGACTAGGGAAAAGAAGAAGCCAAGGACTACCAAGTGAATACCATCAACTTAGGCCCTGCCTCTCGAGCCTAGAAAATTAATGAATTTCAAGGGGTTGTTTCCACCATCCTCCAATAAATGAATAAATATCAATAAAAAAAAGAGGAGCTAAAAACATAGGTGGCAGAGTTAACCACCTACATACAACAATGGACAAAATTCAGAGAAGATCCAGTGGAATCATTGACACCCACCTTATTGTTAAAGGAAGAAATCAACAAGATGGAAAAGATGAAAAATTGGACTAAGTTCACCTCGAACTGGTTCAAAAGAGTTGTCAACATGGGAAATAAGGGCATTCACTATGCAACCAAAATGTATAATGAATATTAGGTCTTGAAAAAGGAAGTCGAGCAAGAGATTGAGGTGTGTAAAGAGTTTCCAGAATTCTATAGAATCACATACCCAAAGTTGGAGAGCATTCTCAAGCTCTCTCAGGTGATCTAGTAAAAGGAGTTAGCCCTGCCAAAAGAAGACCACTAGCTACTCGAGGCATGGCTACTCAATTGCGAGTACATAGAAAGAGTTTTGGAGAATTCCTGGATAGAATTAGAGGCCAATCATGCACAAATTATGGATCACCTAGCTGAATGTGATGATTTCCTAGAACTGATGATGGGGTATGAGATGCCAGTATTGAAAGTAGATTGGGAAGCCATAAAGCGTGAATTCTATAAGAGGATGGAGCAAGGAGATGACAATAATTTTTTAGTAAACTTCATGGATTTTGCTACGTGAGCCTTCTCAGAGTCAAAGAAAATGTTCAAGGTAGGAGAAAAGTGCATAAAGCATTGTGACCAAATGGTGGAAGGATTCAAAAGGGCCACCTTCCAGATCTCAAAATTGAACTTCTTCGAGGAAAAGAAGCTCTTGGTTACCATTGGAAAGTTTGTTGAATATGCCACATTGCAAAAGGAAGCTGAAAATCCTGTAATAGATGATGAATTTTTAAATAGGTAGCTGGAAGACAAGGTAGGCTACAAGGAAAAGTAGGGAAAAAGAAAAAATAACCTATTTTATATAGTAAATTTTGTACTCTTATTGGGTGATGTGAAAACCCTAAACTAGAATGAATCTAATCCATTCATTGTAATTTAATCTTGACCATTCATTCTACTTTTTGAAAACTATAAATAGGGGAATCCTCTCATTTTCAAGAAGAGAGATGAGTTGTTGTGTAAAGGAATTCTGCTGCAATATATAAGAAAATCATTGAAGTTGATGGTTTCTTATGTATTTTTCATTATGTGCACATGATTTATCCTCCAAATGATTATTTTAACATTGTTCATTTCTGTTTAAGTTATTTTCAGCTTATAGTCCATGTTCAACTTTAATGGTGGATGTATGTTGTAGTATTTTATGCACTTCCAACTCATACTTTTAATAATTTATTGATGATAAATTGTTGTTTAAAGTTAGTCTGAGCCATTTCAATTACTGCACTTAAGTTGAACTATTTGTTCATGTTTGATAGGTGAATGCACAGTCTAAAAATCTGCAAGGAGCCTTAGAATATTGCACTAGTTTTGTGACACTATAGGCTGCCCTTGGTTAAATAAAACTAAGTTTGGGAAGTCTGTCTACTACAACATCTGCCATTATTACTATTGATCATAGCTTTAGATTTAGGATAATTTCTAAACCCTTCATCCTTTTGAATTTTCTTTTAAAATCTGAATCAAACTTAAGTTCCCAGCATGATAATAGTGCCATATCTGATGAACAAGATGAGTTTCAGATTGTTGCCATAAAATTGTAGCTACTAGTTATAATTTCTAGAACTTTGAAACTCAATTTGCAGACCATGAATTCTATGCTTTGTGAACCATAAATTCCCCTTATGATTACCAACAAATCACACATAAACAACTGAGTTGTTTTTGCATAGTCATGACCTAACATTTGAGAGACCTTGGGATATTTTTTGCAACTTGTTTGTAGGAAATTATCTTTCAAGAGAGACATAACACTTGTGTTTTGTCTTTGTTGAGAAATGCAAAAACTCCCATCAACAAAATTGGCACTAGGAGGGCCCAACGAAGCTAGATCGAATTGGGTCATTCGCTCCCCAAATATTTCATAGAGTAACTAGATCCACACTAGATAAGGGAGAATTTAAAGAACTATAGACCCCTACCCAGGCTAGAAGGGCCAAGAAAGGGGAAGTGTCAGCATGAGCATCACCCACTCGACCTCTATTCCCTCCATCTCCACCTTTCTCCTTCACTTCAACCAACCTTTTCTCCATTGACTTGCCACATCTAAAGCATTGTTAGAGCTACCACACCTTAGCCATAGGTTGTTGCAACTCAACCATTACCATCCCCACCTCCACCAATGGCTTGGTTCAGGAATAATCCATCGCCACTATTCTTTAATGATTATCATGACATGCCCAAGAATCCAAAAGGTTTCTGCTCTAAGTTCCATCCAAATGATCCTTAGAGAACAACTGAAGAACACATCAAGATCTTCCAAACATCCCTGAAGGACATGCAGATTGAACATGGAGATGTTTCATGTAGGCCCTTCCCTTATTCATTGGGAGACAAAGCATTCTATTGGTACATACATTTACCCATGGGGTCCATCACCTCTTGGAACCTCATGAAGGACACATTCTTGCAAAAATTCAAGATCCCGGTCATCCCTACTTATATCAACAATTCATGTCAGTTAGAAGGGAAGTCAATGAGCCAATCAACTCATTTAATAATAGATTTCATTGAGCATACATGCAGTTGCAACCACCTTATGTAGTTGATGATGCTTCAATAAGAGCGGTATATTATGCTACTTTGGACAATATTACATCCACTTTGGTCAAACATATGCATCAACCACATACAATTTTGGTGGAGGCTTATACAAAATTTGTAAGCGCGAGCACTGATTTGGGGCAGCATGTAGTAGGTCCATTGCCTTCATTGGGACCTACTGCCAACCCTGGAAAAATTCATGAACTCACTCATGCCTTGGCTCATGAAACTCCATTGATGAATTTGATCTTGCAGCTACCCATAGTGCCACACCTAGGGCCTCCACTAAACCAAGCTCCATCAGTGCCAAGTTACCTGCAGGCTTCAAATAAACCATCTCATCCTTAACAGCCCCAAGTACCATCATACTTATAGAAATTTGAAGCTTTAGTTACACACTATAATTTGTCTACCATACATCCTGTTTTCCTCCAAAATTTAGTACTAGCACAAGGAAATGTAGACAAGGAACAAAGTGACGAATTGGTTGAATAGGTGAAGAAGCTGTCCACTGAAGTTACTCATCCAAGGAATCAAAAAAATCAGCTGCAAGCATCTAGGCCAATTTCCATAGAGACAATCATGATTCAGGCCCATTTTCAAGCTAGAACTATGAATGAGGTCAATATTTTGGATAGAATTTTGAAAGGAGGTAGCCCCAAAGGTAGAATAGGACATGGAATACTAGACCCAACAATGGAGGTGTGCTGACACTGCTAGATCCACCTAGCAATATAGATAAACCAAAAAGTTGAGTCTACTTGGCTAAGGCAGCCTATCCAAATGGTGTAGGATTTATCAGACCAACATACATTTTGAGGTCAATTGTTCAGAGTTTCAAATTGTTCCTATAATCTTCCAAGTGGAGGTGAAAAATGTGGTTGACAGTTTGAGTTACAGAGAAATAGTCCCTTCAAAGCCATATGATTCAGTCTTGGTTATCAACAAGGCGCTCTTCCCTCAAAGTGACAAGAATGAGCCCAAGAAAGAGGCCACAGAAAAGGGAAGTGAAGCAAAAGAAGTATGCAATGGAGAAGCCCTATCTCAAATTTTTGATTCAATAGATAATGGCCCTAAAGATGAGGAAGAACAATGTGATGAAGAGGTTCATATGTTTCACCAACATGCAACCCCTTATAACCTAAGAAATAGGCAAGTTGGTTGTCCATTTACAACCTCCATACCACCTAACAATTTCAATACACCCCTTGATCCAAATGCTAGCAATAACCCTACTTATCCCAAAGTGCCCACTTAGTACTTCAATAGAAATAGGCAGCTTGATCCAGCTAAAAAATAACTTGCTAATCCCACCCAAGTCAGTTCCTCTGAGGTAGATGTTGAGCAAATGGGAGAATATGTGGTAGAAGAATTAAAGAAAGTAAAAGTAAGCCTGTCAGCTTTTTAGCTGTTGTGAGCACCTTCCATTAGGAATGCTTTCTTTAGATCATTGAATGGAACTACCCCATCAAAATCCATGCAAGAGGTAGCTGCAAGGAAGGTCTCATTTGACACCTCTAGTAGTGAGCTAGTGGTTAGGGAAATTGTGGGAAAGAAACTTAATTAGCTACCTAGTAAAAACCAACAATTGGATAAACAACAAACTAGGGAACCAAATCAGGTGCAAGTAAAAGATAAAAGCAATGAAAAGGATAAAGCTTAGGTGGCCCAAGTTGATGCATTTGTAGGATTGTTCCAAGAGAGGTTGGAGACCCCTCCTTTTCTACTGAAAATCCATATGTTTGGCAAAAGTCTACATAACTTCCTACTAGATTCAGGAGCATCTACAAATGTCATGCCATTTGTGGTCTGCCAAGCATTAGGAATAACTCAAACCCCATCCAAGTGTACGGTGACTTAGTTGGAAAAGACTGAGGTCAATGTGGTAGGGGAACTAAATAGAATCCCTATGTAAATTGCAGCAGATCCAAGGGTGCAACAGGTTATTGATATTCAAGATGCAAATATTCCCAACACTTATGGTATCATATTGGGAAGAGACTTCACCCAAGCCCTCAATGGATATACATCAACTAATTATTCACATGTGGCTGCCATGGAAGGGGCTTCCCAACCAAATTCATATCAAGAAGGAGCCCAAGATGAGGTTTATGATAACACAATACAAAAATACAAATGAAGTACTATTTTCTGAAATAGAATTGGGAAATTACCTCCCAATTGCGTATGAATTTTAAGAAGAAGACGTAGAAGAAGAGGTCCTTGTGCTGTGCCATGCCTCCACCAATTTAGCCACCCTTCCTAATAGCACAGAGGCACTGATTGAGTCTAATAATGAATACTTTTTAGGGGATGGTAACCATGGGTTGTTTGATGGTTTCCAAGAATTTATGCAGAAATGTGTGCAAAACCAACTCAATTTAGGAGCTAGAATGGATTTCAAGGAGCTCTTGTTGCCTAGTTGGTGCATAAGACATGACGCATCCCATTCTAAATTTGAGTGCTACTTATGCCAAACAGCCGTGGATCATATTAGAAGGTAGATCACTCCAAAAGAGGTTATGAAGGAACAACAAGACCAAAACTAGCTTGGATACAAACAATCCAAAGGTGCAGAGATGGACACGCTACTAGAAAACGAGGTGTGCCCAATCAGCCCCAAAGGAAAATCCCCTTCTAAATTTTGGATGTTGCATTTTGATGGATCTAAATCTAAGCAAGGAGTGGGAGTAGGGTTCAAGCTAATCAACCCATCGGGTAAGACTTGCTTTGTTGCTCATAGATTGCAATTTCATTGCACCAATAATGTAGCGGAATATGAAGCATTAGTTCATGGGTTGCTTATGGAACTAAGAAAAAGGGTTAAAATGTTACATGTATTTGGGGACTCTAAACTAGTTGTCAAGAAAGTCAGGAAATTATACTCATGTCATGATTGGAGGTTAGCTAACTATAGGCATAAAGTATGGGACCTTATAGAGGATTTTGATGCATTCAATATCAAGTTAATTCCCCGAGGTAAAAATCAAACTGCTTGTTGGTTATTTTTTTACGATCCAAACATATTCTTACCACATACCTATGAACTTTCTAGAGTTCATTTATTAGTAAGGGAAAGGATTGGTCAACACTTAAGTAAGGGTTCTTAGGCCTTTACTTCTTCACTTCGGGCTTTGTAAAACCTAGGAGGGTAATCCTAAAGACTGTGTTTATAGATACTAGTGTGTATATGTATCAAACATAGGATAAACAGATGGTTCTCCATAAATGTTCAAGAAACACAATACTCTGAAGATTTGGATTATCTTCACAACTGTGACTAACTTAAACAAGAGAAACTATAATTCATTAAGATTCACACACACCTAGAAAGAGTCTTACAAGTAAGTTGATTGTATGTTTGTGATTAGTTGCTAAATTGATTACCACACACTCTAGTGAAATTACTTTGCTAAACTAGTGCTATATTCTTGGGATGGAGTCAAACTAAATATCCATATGACTTAGATAACAATTTTATCTCTGACAATACTCAAAGCCTTGAAAATAATGCATTACAATATTCCCACTTGTTGTTTCCACAATTCACTTCTTACTAGCATCCTCATACATGATTTATTTCAAACCTATTGTGATACTCAAGCATTTACATACATTCATTGAAATGATAAACAAGAATAACACAACACATCCATTGGAAACCAATAGAGACAAATAAGATAACCATTGATTATATTATTCATAGTTTGTATAATTTGTACATAAGAGAGTAATATGTAGAAACTTTGAATACTATTTCTGCTATATCATTGTTATTATCATAAAACCATATGCGTATTGAATGAATTTATCCCTAAAATATATTACTAGAAAGTTTAGTATCCATTCTTTTTCTATGTGTAACCCCTTCAAGATATAATACCTATTGACCTTTGTGTAATTCAGCCTTGAAATCCCTTTTATAAGAGAAGGGAGCAACAAACATCGGGCTGAATTACACTTACATTTCACTTTCATTCCAAAATGAATTCCACCAGAAAGTGAGAATTTCCCCAATCAGTTGCAAAACAATCATTTGTAAGTTAGGGGAGAACAAAAGCAAAACTCCAAAAAATCGTTAGTTAGGGAAGACACATTGATGGTGTTTTCCATGACAACAACTTCGAATGAACATGATATTCTATCTCTCTTGAAAGGTTATTTCCAATAATAAGTTATTGAAAATCACCCCAAGGTCTCTCGGGTGTCAGGTCATGACAATGCATAAACAACTCAGATAATATGTGAAAATGTTGGTAATCACAATCGGACCTTACTACAAGCAAACTGTATCTTTCCAATTTATCAATTATGCAATATGATGATCTCAAATCCTAAATCTAACCCAATGATAAAGAAATGCAAAAGGTAAGGGTGCAAGAATATGATAAGATCTAATCTACTCCTAGAATGAGCAATGCAAATGACAAATATTTGAATGGACCAATCTCAAATAACCAATTCTTGCTTAACCCACAATGCAATCTCACAAGAACGGTGCAATCTTCTAAGGTATATAGATTTTCAAATCATAGACATTCATCCACAATCGAACTTAAGCACATGTAAATATATGGTCCAGGTTGACTTTACCAGCCTACTACAATCAGATAGTTACTGGGAGTATAGACCAGAGATTGCTACAAACATTCCAAATATGAAATCATGAACATCATTCACCAAACTAATACTGATTTAATTCTGAACACTAAACCCTAAATCTTTAAGCAATGTGAAAGATGAAACCAACAGGAACCATGCAAGATAAAATAACACAAGAGATTTCACCAGGAAAACCACAATGTCTTCAATTGTATTAAATCATCAAACTGCTGCAACAATTCCACTGTTTGTTTACAATACTTGCTTCAAGAAACTGATAAAATTGCTCTAACTCTTTAACTAATTTAGCTCTATTATCTCTTCTCTTTTCTCTAATGTCTAATCTCTTACAATGAGGCAAGAATGCCCTTTATAGCAAATTCTCAAGACATGTCGGCCCAGCCAAACATTTACAAAATAAAACAATTGCCAAAACAAGTCGGCCTTAGGAATTCAAAATAAGGCACACATTAAATGCCATATATCATCAAGGTCGGCCTATGCACAGTCCCCAATGTAGTCCGGTTCAATACATGCCCCATAATAATAGGGAAGCACAAATCTCAAAATAGGCATTAACTGTCGCCTCCCTTATCCTTGCTCTGAGCCAACGACCCTTGAACCCTCAAAAATGTTCCATCCAATTCGGTGACAGGTGGCAAAGGCAATATCCTAAGCCGACATTCTATGGATCCAATCTCCTCCTTTGACTGTTTAACCATCTTATCCCAATCATCCTTGTTGGCTTGATATTTATCCATCACTGCCAGATATGTGGCTGCATCCTCCAACTGGTGGCTTGTTATAACACTCTCTGAATCTAGGGCATAAACTTCATGCCACCACTCTTTCAGCTGTTCCAGACTTAGGTACTTTGGAGTTATCTTTCTCCTACCAGTCATGAATTCAAAGAATGCAATGCACCCCTCATAAACTCCAGCAAGATCACCATCTATTTGTTTTTTTTGCTTCTGGATCTTCTTCATGGCCTTCTGCCGAATTTGCAGAGCCTCAAACCACTCCCAGGGTTCATTAATTCTAGAAGAGGGAAGGATCCCATCCACAGTCAATTGTTCTTTGCCATGCTCCATGATGACCTTGGATTTCTGTAATAGAAGGTCAATGTCTTCCTTGTCTTGAGACATCACATGCTCCAATAATTCCTTACCTCGGACTGCATCTTTCCCAACTAACAAGATCTCCTTGTTGGCATTATCACCTTTCATTTGCACATCCTTCAACCATTCTATTGTGGTTTGAGCAGAGGATTTCATTTTCTCAATCTCGGAGATAGTTTCCTTGGGTAGAAAGCCATAAGCAATAGAAGAAGATGGGTGGAGAAACTGCAGGGGTTTCATCACTTCCTCCAAGCATTTCCTAAGTCTGTCATTTTCTTTCCTCAGCTCATGCTTGGTCAGGGTCTCCTTCCTCAATCTCCCAATGATTACCGCACTGGAGCCTTCATATTCATCAATGTCCTGCTCCATAGAGGCCAGTCCAAGGTTGATAGTTTGTACATTATAGTCTCCACTAGTGACCTCTTCTCTAGTCTTGTCTGCGGCAGAAGTGGCAATGTGGATAACTCGGTTATTTGCTCCATCTCTCTCCATCCTTGAGACTACCCTAGCTGCCTTCTTTTTCTTCCCTTTGCCAATTTTAGATAGCATTTCATCCCAATCCAAGGGAGTAGCTTTAACAACTACTTGCTTCTTCCTTGGAATCTCCTTTTCAAGCCAATCCGAGGCTGCAGGTTCTACCTAGATTTCCTCTATTTTTTCTTCTTCCTATTATTTTTCTGGCATTTTCTCCTCTTCCTTTTCAGGTAGCTGCTCACCTCGGTCACCTAACTTAGGTTCATCCTCTTGCTGTGTCGGTGATGGAGTTCTGACTGGGATGTCCTCCTCCTGCTCAGGCGATCCGTTTCCTTTGCCATTCTCCAGAGAATCTTCATACATCACTAGAGGAGAAGGATGATTTTCTACCTCTTCCACTTCAAGCTTGGCTACCTCACCAAAGAGTGCCCCTTCCTTGAATGGATCTGCTTCTCCACTAGTCTCATGCTCCACAGGGATTTCCTGCTCAAGCACACTTGGTGGAGGAGAAGCAGCTCTATATGGCTCTACAACTGGTGACTTTGGAGGAGGGTTAGTCTTTTTCATTTGCTCCTTAGGGGAAGGAGTCCTGGATTTCCTCATGTAAACTTTAGTCTTCTCCCCTGAACTCTCTACATCAACGATAGGAGGCTCATCCTTTGACATATCCCGAACCTTCTTCTTTGAAGTCCTAGTTGTTCTAGTCTTCTTTGGTGGTGGAGGAGCACTTTCTTCTTCTGCTTTTTCCAATTCTTCCTCATCAGAGGACCTGCCAATCTTTAAAGCCCGACTTCTCTTCTTTTCGTTGGGCTTCCTTTTTGGTTCCGGCTCACTTTCCTTGGAGCCTCTAATCTTTATCTTGAAAGGTGAGCTCTTTTTTGCTTTCCCTTTGGGGTCATCATCCCCGGATTCTTCTGAAGTAGACATTGGGTTAAGGTTTCCCATTAAATTAAAGGTACAGGTCACCTTCTCACTCTCTAGCTCCCAAACCTTATGCTTCAGCCAAGAAGAAGTGAATTTCATAACCGGGGCCATTAGGTCTTCCAATTTAGTGACCTCATCTTCATTCCAATTGATTTCGCTGATTGATCTATCTTTAACAACTTCATAAGTATGATCCTATACTAGGTTTTCATCCTCCTCCAGTTGGTCCAGGATTAGTTTGACATTGTATTGTCTGATCACCTCCACAGGGAGCTTGGAGTACCTCTTCTTTCTGGCTTCAAGATCATCCCTAATGTTGGCCCAATAGTCCTCTAGGTCATCCTTATGGCGGTACTCCTTGGTAGCCTTCTTCTATGCCTCCCCGGTAATTTCAAAGTTGGTTCTCTTGGAGTGGAAGGAGAAACCATATGCCGCCAGTTCATCTCTTGCGGTGTGTGCTGATTGGATAGAAGGGAACACTTCTGCCACACCAATTCCCAGAGGGAAATCTCTGCCAAAACCTGTCTTATGCTTTTCCTTCTTTACAATGGCATCAAACTCACAAATCTGTCTGACAATTTCCAATAGCACAATGTGATTTGTGGGGTATCTAGGTAATCTTTATGGAGCAACCGCGCATCCATCAATCCTGATGTAAGTGAAGGTGGAAAATTGAATGAACCAAGCCCCATAATTCTTTATCAACCCTCTGGTTCCATCTGACAGTCTCATATGCTCGGCATTCTGAAGCATCCTTGTGATATGCATTGTGAATGCATCATTAGCCCTCCTGTAGTCCCGGTGTCCTAGGTGCAGTTCTGGATAAACCTCACAGACTATGTCCTATCCAAATGTCCCTCATGGATTCAAACCCCTGTATGGGTAGAATCTGGCAAGCACATACACGACATAGGAGGACATGGTGAATTTCTTAGTTTCTAGGACATTCCTTAACTGTTTGTCAATTTCAAAACTAATCAGCCCTGCCCAATGATAATTGGTCCCTTGTTCAATTTTGGTGATCACATGGACCATCCAACTCTCCAATACACCAGTAGTCTTCAACCCTGCCACTCTGCTCAAAAATGTTATAGCATCGTAGATATCTGACCTGAATTTGACTCTGTGCAACTGCTTGGGTAGTTTAGAATAATGTGACTTTGGCTTCTCCAACCAAGCATTGATCATTTGTTGAGCTTTGATGGGCTCATTTTCGTAATATGTTCTGACCAAGTCCATGTTTAGAGCACATACTAAAGGCAGATCATGCATGTCGAAGACTTGGGCAATAGAGACAAGACTGAAATTAGCCAAGACTCTTCCCTCAGTACTGGCAACCCTTTGTGTATCGAAGTCGTATTGCCGAGCACACTCTAAGATCAACTCATAGCACTGGATCACTGGAGGAAACCCTGCCACATGCACTAGCCCAGACTTCATCGTGCCATTCCTTAGGACTAACAAATTCTTCTCAGCTGTCCTCTGTTTGAACTCCTCATACCTCCAGGCCCCCACATTGGTATCAGACACCTCAGACCACATAGAAGATATCTTACTTTTAGGAAGCTAACTCTTAGTATCTAACCTTAATCTTTTTGCCTCTGAGATAGATGACCCCTCCGAGTCACCCTTGGACTTTCCTGTTGCAGCCCTGCTTGATTCGGCCTACATTCACAAAGGATATCATTAGTGTTCAATTATCATGCACATTCCAATCCAAAGGTTAGCATAAAATCATATAAAGCAATTGGAAACTATCACAAATCGCCAATCCCTGAATATCCAGAAAAATAAGACAGTCTGAGAAAACTATGTAACTGGGGAAAATCTAGTCGGGGCAGAATTTTGGAGAAATCTGACCCAGACGGATTCCTGCTGCCAAAGCATCATTGGTCAAACAAATCGTTACTTCAGCCAAAAAGATCGTTAGATTATCATGTAATTAGTTCATCAGCAACAAGGAATAAGTATTCAACATTCACTCCATTAGTCCTATTTTCAGAAAATCAAAAAGGATGAAGCCAGACAGGAAACCCAGAAAAATCCAGATGGGACGGATTTTTGTGGACACCTCGACATGTTCCAAAAATTACAACACTCTACGGAATTAGCCTAAACTGGGAAAATCTGGGTGCACAAAAATTTTGCAGACACCATGGGAACCCGACGACTGACGACACACGAACCATTAGCTAAACAATCATGCAATCTTTTCTACCTGGATTCTAACGGTCCCAAAATCGATGCAACTCAACAAAAATTCTGAATGTAAATGATTCCAAGTTCCCAAAGCTCTCAAATAACGAGTCCTTATGCCAAAACAACGATGCTCTAATTTTGATAACCAAACCCCCATCATTAAAACCAAGATAAGCTTAAGATTTCAAAGAAAATTATCATTTGGGCGATCAATCAATATGCACGAGGATTTCTCAAGGTGAGAGCGGGTTAGGCTGAACATAAATCGTGGAATCGCAATACCCCTATTCAGCCATAGCAAATTCGGGCAAATGAACCAAAACCCTAATCTTCCTAGAATACGATGAACAACACACTTAGGGGCTAGTCCTATTCAGACATGGCTACAAAGATGCATCCGGCACTTGATTGATAAACAAAATGCGCGTAGAGAGGATGATGAAAACTAGTGAAGGGAAAAGTCAAACCCTAACTCAAAGTAATATGAACCCATAAGCAAGCAAAGGCCGACCCGAAATGATCATTATTTAGTACAGAAACACCCAATCATCATGCAAACAAATGAAAAGGCCAATGATAACCTACCATGGATCAATCTAGTCAAAACTTGAGGTCGAAGAAGCAACCACAAAGCAAACACGTCCTGGCAATGGAAACCTTAATTAGCACCAAAAAATCCACGCACAAGCAACTCAGGATCAATGCTCAAAACTCGAATGGAGAAAGCACTTTAGACACTGAGGCAGCAAACAAGTGAATGATGGAGTTAAAATGATGCTTAGAAGGTTTTAAATTGACCCATTTACGCATGTGAGCAAAGGTACCTCGGTCATTAATGAGTGACAGGATGCGTCTGACAAATCTGGAAACCCGAGCCCAAGATGGAATTTCGGAAAATCCCAAGATATGCGGAAATCCAGATGGACACAGATTTCACGAAAATGTAGAAACCAGGAATTTATCGAAGTTCAGGAATTTAGCACAGTCTAGGAAAATCCGACAAAACCGAAAAAATCCCGGAGTCAAGCAAAAACCCAGATTCAGAAAATTCAGCGATGGACAGACAATGAACCAGAGCCCGAAAAAATTTGCCAAAGCTGGAAAATCCGCTGGAGCTGGAAAATCCCGGATTCAGGTGAAAACCCGAATTTTGCCTAAAACTCAATTTTAGCCAAGTCAAGCCTCAGGGATGGATCAAAGCCAGCAAGACCAACAAGTCAAGACCTTAAAAAAGGTAAATCCAATAAAACCAAAGGCCAAAGGACATCAGAAAAGAGGGTCCCTACTACAAGTGGGGTGTGTGTGCAAAAACTGCACAACAGGACTCTCATGGCACTCTATCACGATGTGTGTATTCTAATAAGGCCAACTCTAGTATTAGAAAGGATCACAATGGCATCAATCAGTTGTATGCAAGCGCTATGATCCTAACAAGATATCTCCTTCAGCAAGGTCATTATTAGCATATCATGGCACGAGTCTTTACATTGGCACCGTCATTGGATTCAAAACAATCAGTGGTCATCTAATGCATCAAGGCTATCCGCAAAATCAGAAATACAAAAAAAATGAAAAATGTAAAATATCATCACCCTGATGAAAACCTAGAAAACAGGCGTCTTGGTGACACCAAAAAAATCAATAAGTCAAGAAAATAGTAAAGAGAAAAATTTCATCCAACTGTGAAAACTTGGAAAATAGGTGCCGTGGATAAGTACCATGATAAAAACCTGACAAACAGGCATCATGTGTAAAATAAATCATCTATGTGGACTTTTACACTTGGGGGAAAGTTGTCTCATCTCCCATGCCTTCCTCATGAAATTTACGTCCATCTAAGCCCTATCAGTTCCATGCATTTTTCCCACCTACCTTGGTCTTGACATAAAGCTGGAACACATGAATCATGCTTTGGGAAAACTTTTTACATGCCTATCCTTTGGTCATACATTATCCGTGAAATGTCATGTCATTGCTGACATAACTTGATTATCCTTATTCAACATAATCCTTTAAAGTCATATGACAATTCCCTTAGTCTCATGTCTCCCATCCTTTACCAAGGCCACTTCTCATCCTTTCATGTTTGTCACCTATTTTGGCTTTCCCTTGTCAAATGGTCTAAGGATACTCCATCATCCCTTTTAGTCCTAACCAGGTCATTCCAAATGCAACAAGTCTAATCTATACAAGCACATTATCTAAAATAATACTTGACCTTGTTCCTGGCCTGGCTATAGACCTTGATACTTTCATCACATTATTGTCATCCTCACATTGTTTTGATATGCGTCCTTCCCACGTCAAACAACATTGTCATCACCTACCAATTGGTATTCAACTTGAATAGGGGCACAATCATGTTTGTCTTTGGATTCTCATGCATAGGCATCATTCACATGCATTTGTCGTGATCCTCATAAACTGTCAAAAGTCTAAAAAAATTATAAACTGTCAAAAGTCCAAAAAAATTATAAGTTGTCAAAAGTCCAAAAAAATCATAAACAGACAAAAGAAAAAAAATCATAAAAAGTCCTGAAAAAATACCAAAAACATCACAAAAAGTCCTGAAATAAGACAAAAAACATCCCAAAATGTCTTGAAGAAAGACCTAAAAACCGAAAAATGTCTTGAAGAAAAAAACCATAACAAACATCAAATTGCTCGAAAACACAAAAATAGAGTCATTCCTTGACAAGTCACTCAGTCGGTCTATGTCATTTGTCCGAACTACATTGTCTTTGTGCATTTGCTACGTAGGAAAGACTCATTTTCGAGTCCCTAAGACATTAGGTTAGTCCTTTTAGGTTTGTCAAAATAAAATCATGACGCAATCTTTGGTCGTCAAGACAAAGTCATTGGTCATGTCAAACTACGAGGTCTCTGAGTGTATGATGTAAGTAAGGCCATCTATCGATGAGCCCCCAAGGCCGCACTAGGTCAGTCCATTAGGGTTCATAGCACTACACTAACACACACGTCAAAAGTCTTCAAATCAAGACAAATCATTTTTCAGATGAGAAAACTCCTAAAACAAAGTTAAACAATCATTTATTCAACATGACAATCTCATCAGCATGTCAATCATATCATCATGACAATATCAACATATAGTCAAACACAAGTCAAACTTGGTCAAAACATGTCAAATCATCATAACTTGTCAAACTGTCAACTCTTGGTTATCTTTCAGATGGGTCCTTCTAAAGATTAGCCTCTGTCATTCATGCCTTAGGATGTGTCCTTCCTAGGCATCGTCATTGCCATCCAACATTTTGAGGGATCCTCTTGACATCTAAGGATTACTCCTCTTGACATCAGTATTCTTCATATGTGTCCTTTTGAAGAACAAACTCTATCATTTATGCCTTAGGATGTGTCCTTCCTAGGCATCGTCATCATTTCGAGGGACCCCTTAAAACATTTAGGGATCAATCCTCTCGACATCAACATTATTCAGGATGTGTCCTTCCTAAACTTAGCAATCTTCGACATTCGTCATCTTGGCATCGTCAAAACTTTGACACCTCGGCATCTCATCATCATCAAACATGACATCTTGACATTAAAACAATGGATATCCAAATGCACTTGGAAAACACTTGGAACTTGTCTTTTGGTTTTTTATCATGTTACTAGTTTTTCAGCGAGATCCCAACAATAGGATTTAGAGAAGCAGCGACGTATCATGATGTTTGTCTTGAATTTTGACACACGTGATTACTAGTTTCTCAGTGAAATCCTGATTTCAGGATTTAGAAAAACAACGACATATCATGATAATGGCTCTATTTTTTATTTTGAAAATCATGTTGCTAGTTTCTCAAGGATGTCCTGGAAACAGGATTTAGAGAAGCAACGACGTTTCATGAATTGTCCTTCTTATCTTTTTTTGCTAGCGGTTGGTTATGATAAAAATACTAGGGCAACAACACTCTTAGTATGAGTCATGATCATCCTTGTCTATGACTGGTTGTCTTATGTGATGGTACGACCTTGCACACCTTGATTTATGTCATATCACAATGTTTGTTGGCCATCACAATAATCTACCTAGTGATGATTAAGAGAAATAAATATAAAAAGTCCTATGGTAATGTTTTGAAGGATTTGGTCGAGGAACTAACATGCATCTTCTTTAGTCTTGTCATCTTCTCTCACCCATCTCATATAGGCATTGCATCCATATCATCATCCATATCTTTTGCACTAACATTTCTTTGTCTCTTCATATTCTAGTCTTCTCATTAATTTTGAGAGCACACCCATGTTCTTGGAACTTGTCTGTCCTCTCGAGGGGGCATACTATAACCATCCTCGTCATTCTTTCTCATCCTATTTTGCACCGGGGCATATTTTTGACTTATTTTCTTTGTCACGATGTGACATGCTTCATTATGACAAAGAGGGGGAAAATGTAGACACTTAAAAATGACCTAGGCCTGCAAGCTCTATTTTTACCACTTTCATCCTAGCATAATTATGACATTTAATTATCTCTTTGGTCCACATTTGACTATTAATTAAATAATTCATAATTGTTTAATTAATTCATGTCCTTTTATTCTTCATGATTATTAAATAAATAAATTCTATTTATTTATTAAATACGTCGTTAATTGTCTAAGTCTTCCCCTAATTAAATAAATTTCTAAATTTATTTAATTACCTTTCTTCATTTATTTCTTCCTGATTATTAAAATAAATAAATTTTATTTATTTATTTAATATGTCACTAATCCTCATAATTGAATGAATTTATTAATTTATTTAATTATTAGTCATATCTTCTAAATTAAATAATTATCTTTAATTATTTAATTGCCAAAATTAACATTTCCCTCATTTTAAATAAATGAAATTATTTAAAATGATATCACATTCTTAACTGACAGCTCATTTTAGTAAATAATCTTAAAATTGATTATTTATTATCTCACAAAAACCATATTTTGAATTAATTTAATTCAAAATGGTAACTTTCTTCCAAAAATCAAGTAATTGAGCAAATTATTGATTTTTCAAATCTGATCTTCAGTTCAACTCTTATCTTCCTGATTTTTGAATCTCACAAATCAGGCAGTCTTTATCTTCTTGATTTTCAAAAATCTTTATTTTCTAATTAATTATCTCATTTATTCTCCACCACCAATTCGATCTTCTTAGATGACATCTCGACCATTCATTTAATGATTTTTCCCCTAACCCTGATTAGGGATTATCAGATTTAATCTCGTCCTCTAATTTTAGGTCTCTGTTGAAAGTCAATCTCGTCCGTCCATTCAAAATTGCATTTTCTATAAAATGCTATTTTGCTCTCATTTTTAGATACATACACTTAGACACTTAGACATTTTATAGAAATTGCAGCATTTATTGTCATATTCCATTAAGTTTTGGCATATTTAGACATGGGCATTTTAATCATTTTGTCATAGGCATTTAGATTCAAATCCTTCAAATCTTGTGTAGGACTTCGTCAAAGATTGCTCGCGCATTGAATATGAGGGAAACACGTCAACCAACAAGTTAGAAGGTGCTATGAAGAGGAATCATGGAAGCATCAACAATTATCTGGTATACTTGTTTCATTTATTTTAGTTTCCATTGTACTTTGTAGCTCTTTGGGTTTTTTAGTCTTTGTTGATTTGCTAACCTTTAATCTAACATACCTAAATTTAACCCTTAGTTACAATTGCAATTCAATCTCTAGCTGAATGAATCCATTATTTACTTTGTTGCATTCTTCAGATTTTTCTTTCACGGATTGGACCAGATTCTCCTAATTCTTCTTCCTTTGTTCAATCTCCATAGTTAGCTTTATTGCCACAGATTCCATCTCAAGCTTCAGAGTAGCATTATTTCTAAAAAGTTTTTCACATTCTCAGTTATCTCTTTTAAGGTCTGATTCAAGTGAACATCTTCCAAGTTTTTTATTTTCTTTCTTCTTCAACTGATCACAAAGTTCCTTCCTCTTTTCTCTTGACTCATTGATTTTATCCTTCAATGATTGAATGCATTTTTTAGCATCCATAAGATTTTCTCTTAATTCCATGACTTCTTCTTTAGACTGATCAAGATCATCAAGTGCCACCATAAGCTATTGTTGAAGACTAGAGTCCATTGTATACCAAGATCCAACTCAATTTGTTAAACTTCTACAAAGGAACTATGCTCTGATACCAATTGTTGGACTCAAGGAACACTAAGAGAGGGGGTGAATCAATTTTCAACAAATTAGACTTTCAATTTAGATCTTAAACTATTTTCATCACATAAACTGAAATAAAGATGCAAGCACATGAAAAAGATGATCAAAACACCATAACACCAATATTTTATGTGTAAACTCTATTAGGGGAAAAACCATGGTGGAGATTAATCCACAATTTATACTCTATTAAAAGTATGAACAAAAGGGAATGCACTTGCATTCAAGCACCCTTCCTAGAGCTCACTGCTCAAAATAAGGAAGGATCACTTCCTTACAAAAGTTTTTTATTACAATTTTTTTTTAAGAAGATAACATCTACAAATGCCTGGATTCAGTTCTAATGAAGCACATAAAATAGATTTTGAACCTTCTATCTAATCCTGCAACTCGCTTTTCTCTATTCTGCCTTAATTCACAATGATCTTCTTATCAAGAAAAATTCACTCCATTAACCTTCTAATGATTGCTTATACATTTGTTTTTCTCTTTTCTCACATTCACGCCTTCTCACCACTTCATCCCCACACCAAAAATGAATTACCGATCTCATATATATATCCGCTAGCAAAGATTTTAATCACTTAAGTCAGCTTCAATAAAACATGAAATATTCTCCAACAGTCGGCTCAAATCATAAGTTATATTTAATGCGCACCCACAAAGGTTGGATAAGACATAGCTAGGACCCATAACAATATTCTAAAACTTAGAAACAATTAAACAACTACTCCTTATACATCCACAACACGCCACATTCATTGAGTCAGCCATAATGAGAAAATAAATAGAAAATCATTCTACTGAATCTCCTAACTCGTACGCCAATTGCTACAACACCGCAAAACTTACCAATAAGGTAACATACATGCTTAACAAAATTTTCTAGGGATCCACAACACAAAATGATGATTCGGTTAAGTATACAGATTGACTAACTGACCGGATACCCTGTTCTTCATGCTTTATGCTGGTAACACATTGTCTTCTACATTTTCTGTCGGTATAAGTAGATCCTAATCTGCAAAGTGAGATATTGACTTCAATTGCCATAAATGAAAACACTAGAATCCATAAAAAATCTCCCCAAGCCATATGCCAACAAGAATAATCATCAATCAAAATCATAAAGTGTCTTTCACCTTGTAGACTTCTCACTCTTGTAGGACCACAAAGATATTTATGAATCAAATCTAGTAGTCAAGTAGTAGATTGTTCCTTTGATCTGTAATGGCTTCTTCCTTGCTTTCCAAACTAAAAATTCCTACAAATAGCATTAACAGGATTTGTAATCCTTGGTAAATCTCTCAAGGCCTAAACTACACTAATACTCACCAAGTTATCAAAATTCATATGACACATTCTTCGATGCCACAACCAACTGTCATTAATTTGTGTCATTAAACATCATCCATCAGTGTTGTTAAGTTGATAGATATTTCCTTCAAATTTCTTTCCTACAGTAATCATTGTTTTGGAATCTTTCCTGACTCACATCTTTCATCCTTAAATACAAGATTATATCCTTTACTGCAAATTTTTCCAGCACTCAATAGATTATTCCTTAAACCCTCAACATAGTATAAATCATCAGTATTATGCTTGCCATCAAAATTTACTAAACCTATCCTACGAATCTTAGCACTAGTATAATCTCCAAACATAACTAAGCCTCCATCATACTTTTCAAGTTTAAAAAACTTACTCTTATCACCAATCATGTGATGTGAACAACCACTATCAACAAACCAATAGTTCTTTTCATGTTTAGCATGTAGGGAAGATATTACAACACCTTCATTTTTCTCCTTCTTCGAAGGGCATTCCTTCACTTTTTTTTCAAAATTAGTAGAAGTAGGTTCATCTTTTATAGCCAAGAACAAGAATTCATTGTCATCAAGATCTCCATAATCAGATTCATCATCATGTATACTAGCATCCTCATTCACATAATATTCTTTTTTGATCTTCTTACCTTTCTTTTCTTTCTCATATCTTTGTTTATTCCTCTTAGCTCTTTCTAGACACCTCGAAGTATAATGTCCTATTCCTCCACAACTAAAGAATTTAAAGGGTAACTTACCTTCATACTTGTTGGATCCTTTCTTCATCCTTCTCACAAAGTTAGCTTCTACTTCATCAAGATTTTCTTCATCCAAATCTTCAGCTTTGTAGCCTTAATAGCATTCCTAATTTGGATCCATTTCTCAAATTCAGATTTCTCATCTCATAAGATGTTAGAGTTCCCAACAATTGATCTTCATTGTAAGTATTATAATCTATATTTTCTTCAATAATACATACCTTTTCACTGTAAGCATTAGGGAGAGTTCTAATAATCTTCTTTACAATCCTAGATTCATATATTGTATCACCAAGTCCTTGCATTCCAGCTACTACCTTATCCAATCTCTATACATAAGCTTTAACATTCTCATCTTCAAACATATGTAGGAGCTCAAACTATGTCTCCAAATTCTGCAACTTTTCCCTTTTGACCCTTTCATCTCCTTCATGCACCTTTTCCAAAGCATCCTAGACTCCTTAGTAGTCTTCAAATTTTGAACTTTAATCAACTCAAAATGTACGAGACTATTCTTCAAAATGTATGTTGCTTTATTGTTTGTTTCATGTGTGCTGATCTCATCAACTGTACTTGAACCATTAGCAGGAGGGTAAGGATTCTTGTAATATTTATCCACATCATATCCACAATACTTCAGATATTCTTCCATCAGTATTTTCCAGATAGCATAATTAGTTCCATCAGACCTCAAATAATTGTGAGTAACTTTACCAGCCATCCTAGACCTTCCTTAAGCGGTTAAGCTCTTCTCCAAGGAACCAAGCTCTAATACCAATTGTTGAACAAGGAAACTAAGAGGGGGGTGAATCAATTGTAGAAAATTTAAATTTTTAAATCATTCATCAAAACTTAGATCAATCACAAATCCTTAATACTACTAAAATGATTAAACATTAAATACAAGTGCAAAAACTGAAAAACCATCACACAAACACAGTAACACCAGATTTACGTGGAAAACCCAATAAGGGAAAAACCATGATGAGGATTAACTCACACTATAGAGAATACCAAAATCAATTACAAAGGCACACTGCCAAAGAAAAGGCCATTGCCAAAACAAGGACTCACTATTTGAATCAAGGCTCACTATCTAATAGGGTTAACCACCTAGAGGGCTTACTACCACAAAGATACAAAGAAGATAGAAGAGATATGTTATATAGAGAATAAAATCTCAATGCAATAGATATTTCTAACATAATTTACTCAACCACTTGAAAACATGCACGAATGATAGAGTACACCTTCAAATCACTACATCTGTAAACTCAACATTTAGAATTTGCATTGATATGCCACACTCACATCACATAAACCCACTGATTTGCATCTATTTCAAATCTATCTTCTCTATTTCTTTACACTTATCTCTTTGTACATCTTTCACTACTCGCTCATCATGTATTTATACCATCTTCAACTTTGAAAACATATTCAAAATCAACCATCCATCATTGGATTCAAATTAGGTCATCACCAAAACATCCTATGGTGGAATCAGAATGAGGGTGACCCAAAAACATGCTTGATGATGACCCAAATAGGCCCCAACATGCTTCATCAAATTCAAAGGTAGTGTTTGACACAAGGTTGATGAAACCAGTGTAAAACACATAGAAAAATTAAGCACACATAACCCTTAACAAGATCAAATCTTTCCAGACACAAAAATTACCTTCAAAATTATCATAACAACTTAACTCTAGAATCACAAGTCATAGGACTTAACCAAAAGGAAATCTAGACCAACAAAAGCTCTCCTACACCTCAGCCAAATACACAGAAAACCATAGTTTGCAACTGGTGAACATAACTCACATTATATAATGAATCAAAAGCCAAGAATCTGGATATAGTAGCTTTCAAAAACCATGATCAACATATCTAAACCACACAAATATAGAAGTAAATCTCAGAGCAATCACTGAACACCTAGAATCTTTCTTCATTACAATTTTCTCAATATCCTCGATATATACAACCAATAACCTACATCCATGACATCAATGACAAAAACAACTAGTTGATAACCAATTGACCAGTTGATATCAATGACAACACCTTCATTCTTGCATCATAGGATTTCCCAACAAAATGGAGTGGTTGAAAGAAAAAATAGGATTTTTTAATTTTCAAGAAGCTACAAGGACTATGATGAAAGAAGCTAACCTGTTGGAAGTCTACTGGAGAGAAGCAAGTCATACTTTTGTTTACATATTTAATAGATTTTAAGCAAATGAAAACAACACAAATACTCCTTATGAGTTGTGGTATAGAAGGATACCTACTGTCAAATATTTCAGAGTGTTTGGAAGCAAGTGTTGAAGAAAAATTAGGAAATTTTTATGCAAGGTATGATGAAGGAATACTCCTTGGATATTCTACTAAAAGAAAATCCTACCGATGCTACAGAAAAAGATTAAGAAAGATTGTTGAAAGTGCAAGTTTCAAGGTTGATGAATATTTTCAGAACTCAGTGGTGATAGATGGATATGAATCAAATGGACCTAATTGTAGAGAAAAAGAGAAGGCTAAGGAAAAGGGAGTATATATTGAAGAGGAAGAAGCTCCAGAATAGACCCCCAGAACCCCTAAGTATGTCTGGAGAAATCATTTTGAAGAACAAATCATTGGAGAAAAAATAAAAGGTGTATTGACAAGTAGGAAAGCTACTAAACAAGAGGTAAATTTGTGTCTACTTTCTAAATTTGAAACTAAAACAATGATTGAAGAATACAAAGATGAACATTGGATGAAAGCTATGGAAGAAGAAATACTATAGATTGAGAAGAATCATACTTGGGAACTTGTCCCAAGACCTGCAAACAAAAACATAATTGGATCTAAGTGGGTGTTTAGAAACAAACTAAATGAGAATGGAGAAGTGGTAAGCAACAAATCAAGGCTTGTCAAGTTGAAGGAATATATTTTGAAGAGAAATTTTCTCTAGTGGCAAGAATGGAAGCTATCAAGATGTTTTTTCTTTTGTAGCACATAAGGATTTCAAAGTTTATCAAATAGATATGAATTCTACTTTCTTGAATGGAGAATTGAAAGAAGTACACAAGGAATGACCAAATGGATTTTAGTTATTAGATAAACCAAATATGGTTTGAAAATTGAAGAAGGTATTATATGGATTGAAGAAATATCCTAGAGCTTGGAATGCAAGGTTGGATAAGTATTTGATACATCAAGGATTCAATAAAGGTACCATAGATAGTAATGTTTATATTAAAGGTGACAAACATCAAATCTTGATTGTAGTTGTGTATATTGATGACATAATTTTTGGAGGTAGTAAAGCTATGTGCAAGAAGTTTGTAGAAGAGATGCAAAAAGAGTTTGAGATGTCTATGTTTGGGGAGATGAATTTATTCCTTGGGATACAAATCAATCAAACAAACAAATATATATTCATTTAATAATCAAAGTATGTCAAATAAATATTGAAGTTTGGAATGGAAGGCTCTAAACTAGTATGTACTCCCACGGTTACTGGTTGCAAGGTGGGTAAGAATGATGAATCCCCTAAGGCTAATAAAAGCAAGTACATATCAATGATTGGTGTACTATTATATCTAACTACTACTAGATCGGATATCATGCATGCAATTTGTCCTGTGGATAGATTTCAAGAAGATCCTAGAGAATTACATGTTGCAATAGTGAAGAGGATATTCAGATACTTAAAGGGAACTCTAGATCATGGCTTGTCATATCCAAAGGATACTAATTTCACCTTGAGTGCTTACATAGATGTAGATTGGGCTGGTTGTGTTGATGAAATGAAAAATACAAGTGGTGGTGTATTCTTTCTTGGATATAGATTGGTATCATGGCTAAGTAATAAACAAGATTTAGTTTCTTTATCTACTATAGAGGTTGAGTACATTGCAGCAACATATTAGTGCACATAGGTGTTGTGGATGAGGAAAACATTAAAGGATATCAGAGTGATGTATGATGAGTCTATTTCTATATTCTTTGATAATAAAAATGAAATCAATATTTCAAAGAATCCAATTATGCATTCAAGGAAAAAACATATTTAAATTAGATATCACTTTCTGAGAGAGAATGTTGTGGAGAATGAAGTGAAACTTGAATATGTTCCTACAAAGGATCATATTGTTGATATATTCACTAAGGATCTTCCTAAGGATACTTTTGAGTATCTCTGAGAGAAATTGGGGGTTATTGTCCCTACTTCTTTGAACTAGATGTATAAGGAGATGCATCAGTCCAATGGATCTCAAGATCCATTCTTTGTTCTGGACTAATTTTAGTGGCATTGTTGATTGTTGTAGTTAGTAGAATGTGTGTTTTCAATATGATATAGATTTTGATTTTGTATAGTTTGGTGTGTGCTTGTAAGGGGGAGTATTCAAAGTAGTAAAGGAAAGGTATTGCAAAACAATAATATGCAAGCCGTTTGATTTCAAAGGAAGAAAATAAACAATACAAATTTTTTTATCCTTTTCCATTGATTTCAAATGGAGGAGAGAAATAGGTGAAAAAGAATAAGTAATAAGGGGGAGATAAATTCATGTGAAAAAGGAAAGGAACAAGTCATTCAAGGAGAGAGAAACAAGTAAAGAATACGAGCTACAAAGGGGGAAAAAGGAGAAAAGAAATTAGGTATGGTGCAATGTTGTTGTGTCTTTGATGGTTTTTCACATCATGTGTTGCTATCAATGACAAAGGGGGAGATTGTTGCAAGTATGAGAAATTGGTGTTGTCATTGATGTCAACAATCCTATGTTTTCATTGATGTTTGTAGTTGAATGAGATTATTGCAAGAGTGTGAGCATTTGATGCTTTGATTAGTTGCATTATGTTATCATTAGTAAAGCTAGTGGTATGAACCTCTAGAGTTGCTTCGATAAGCTTCTATATATGGTTATGGAAGTGTTGAAGCTGATAAGGATGTGTCTATGGTGCTTTCTTTCCAAGTGCTTTGATAAAATTTGATAAAAATAGGAAACAATGTGTTGCAGTGGTGTTTTAGGTGACAAAGTTGTGTTTGAGTTTTTCTATGCATTTATTCTAGGTTAAAGATCTACTTGTGCGATTCAAATATGTTTGTGAGAGGTGTTCAAAGTTTTTTATTCAATATTTGGTGTGTTGGATTGTTGTACAAGAAAATTTATGTTCATTGGTGTGTGACTATGTATTGCAGAGGTTTTGGGAGAAATGTTTATGCTCCACATGTCTTCATAGTTGTGTTTCAAGTCTTGTGATTTTGAAGGTGTGTTGATGATGCTTGTAGAATACCTTAGTCAAGAAGGTTTGAGGTTTTGTGCTTCAGAAGATGGTTTTTTGAGTTATAGTGTATGGTAGAGTAGTTTGAGTGTACTAGGTGTGTACATTCTTTAGGTGGAAGTTGTTGCAAAGGAGTTTGTTGGATTTTAGGGTGTTCATGGAATATTCTAGATCATGTTCAATATTTTTGTGTGGTTTGCAAGTTTTCCTTGGGTTTGAGGAAGCGTGTACTTAAAATTTTAATGGTTTTTGCATGGGTAATGACTGAACTGGTGTTTACACTACATGTGATGGATAATTATTGTTTGTGGTAGCATGTTTTTGAGTGGTATTTTTTATTTGGGTCCTAATTAAGGTTTGATGTGGTCCTATTTTACTTCTACCCACCATAGAAGTGTTTTGGTTCTGACCTAATTTATATTTTCATGTTTGAGGTGCATAACTGACCTTGGAGAAGGGTTTCAAGGTTCAAGATGGTATAAGTATGATTTGAGTTGTTGAAGGATGTTAAGATAGATGTGAGAGATGTGAATGATGTGAATTGTAGTGTGTTAGAGAGTGAAATTGAGAAGTGCACTGCAAGCTTTCATGTGTTAGTTTACTGGATGTAGTGAGTAGAAGGTGGCTACAATTCTTCAATCAGACTATGAAGGTGTTGATGTCATTGTGGTATATTATTTGTTGCATTGAGATGCTTTTCTCTGTGTAACATTTATTCCCTGTCTTCTTTTCCATTTTGGAAGTGAGTCTTTTGGTAGTGATCCTTTCTTCTTTGCTTAGTGAGCCCTATTGTATTCGATGTTGATATTACTTATATTGTGAGATAATCCTTATCGTGGTTTTTTCCTTTTTGGGTTTTCCATGTAAATCTGGTGTTCTCTTGTGTATGGTATTAAGTTATTTTAGTTTATGTTATTTAATTTTCATGCTAAATCATCATAAAATATTTAAGGATTTAATGAATGAATGTGGATCTAAATGTTAGTAAGGGTTCTAAAGTTTTGAGGTACAAATAATTCACCCCCCTCTCAGTTTCTTGTGAATTCAACACACCATTCTTGATGGCACTAATACATTATGAATTGCATTAGACATGTAGCAAAATCATACTGTTTATTCACCATGACATGTTGGATGATAGAAGCCATATACATGAAAGTCATCGGTATCCTCTAAGGAGGGTCAAACTCTAGAATTTGACACAGAGTATGGTAAGTTCTTATTAAATAATACCCAAACATTTCCATAGAGAAGGGATCCTTATCGGCAGCTATGAGTTTTAATGTAGTTCTCCCCTTTCCCCTCACCATAAACATGGGCAATATTGTCACCCTATAGGTAATCTTATTTATCTTATATTCCTTCTTCAATGCCTCTAGGTTGGTTTCTTCGATGGCATCAAGGTTAAGATTAAAAACTATTATGAATCCTTCTTGGGTTAAATCCACCATTTCAACCCCTGCATGTGACCTAACAACCCTAATATTACGATCATAATTGGAAGCTATGACCTTCAACAAATCCACATCCAAACAGAAATTTAGAACTGCAAGTTTTCCCATATCTAGGTTCCAACCATTGCAACTTGGAACATTAGCATTTCTCTTTTCAAACCAGTACTTGAAAATTTCTCATCTAGAGACATGTGATATTTCAACATCCCTAATGGTGTAATGTTTATCAATGATTCCTTTATCTATTCGTGGACCTTGGAACATTAGTTTTCCCTTGATTTTGTCCATTGTCACACCTAGTAATTGGGCCAACAATTCATCATGAAGGCCTCTCTTAGGGTTGTACATAGAGGTCTGAGCCTTTGGGGGTGCCATTTATATCAATTGAGTAACCTAGGGTTTTCTACAATGCAGTCTAGGGTTTCTTGCAGGGTGGCTAATTCTTTTTTAGAAAAAACACACAAGAACTAGGGTAATTTCAAAGTAATTTGATAGAAATTTTATGAACATCAAACCTTGAAAGAAATTTAAGAAAAAAATTCAACACACTTAGGTGGCAGTTCACACAACTTGATTGGAATTTGAATGCAAAGGAGGAAAATTATACTTATTGATGTTCAAACACTAGAAACCCTAATTCTCAGTTGTTGAATTCTTGCAAGAAGACTGAAAAAACACTACAATTAATCTCCATATGCTTTAGAATACTTTGGTAATTTTGAATTTTTCTTTAATCCATGTTTTTATGCAAAAAATATCTTTACTTTGATTGGAAATCATCATATCTGACCTTACTACTCACTTGTGTGAACCCAAATAGCTCAATAAATTCAATATTGCAACTTTGAATTCTAGCCATCAATCTCTCAGTGATTTGGATTGTTGGAGGGCTCAAATGGAGTCAATTAAGTTTGAAAAACATGACTCAGCTAGACTACAACATTGATCAGGTGAAAATTTTCTATGTGGAGAAGCTCCTCTAGTGTCACCACAAGCCCTACCACCCTTGAGAATCTTTTAAAATGCTAATGTGTCACTTCCCTACAATCTTGTATGCATCTGTTGGGAAAAAATCAAGGGTTGTGGGATGGCGGGGAGAACTCTCAGATACCACCATGTGTCCAAACCTATGCAACATTTAACCCAACAAGTCTATGTCCACACTTAGAAGAAATTCAACATGTGTTTAATGATTTATAAATTCAATGGCCATGATCATAACATCTTTACCATCACTTTACTAGAAAATGCCATGTGTGTCCAACTATGCACTTTTTAATTCACCTATGTCACCTTGGATATTCACTGAAATATTTTTCCTGCCCAATAGTTCCATGGACGGTCAATATTAAGCCACCTATCAATTTCTTACAATCCCTTACTCTCCTAAGATCCTTTGGAGAAACCCCTGTGGGATGGTAGGAATAGTCCTGATTATGTCCACATAGCACCATGTGAGCCTCTAGATTAAGGGCCCACCATTAGCATCTTTTAAAAGCCTATAAGGCCCATCACGAAGAATGGATGCACAATGCTATCTGGCTATCTCATACTCATTTTTCCATGAATATTTTATTCATGTGAGATGGTATGGAGCCAATGAATTTTGAATATCTATCATGCATGGGGCTAGGCCGAGCCTTTTTTGAGATATTTTGTGCATGTGCACTAAGTTTGTAGCTTAAAAAGGGTCCATTTGCTAGGTTATCTTAGAATTAGACATAAAATATTTAAAACCTAGGATTAAAGTGTAAACATAAGGCATTAATTTTAACATCCCACAAGAATTAAGACTTGGGAAAATATTTTAAATGGGATGCGACCAATAACACTAGGAAAAGGGGGTCAGTTCATCACAGACTCTAATGACAAGTCATGACTTAGCAAACGAGGAATATTTTATAGAAATTATATGAGAAAATAGAATAAAAGGCTAATATTTAGCACTATTAGGGTTTAGAGAGGGTTTTAGCCCTTAGGTAAACCGTAGTGGATAAAAACATGAAACTTTAGCCTACAAATAACCAAAAAAACCTTAGAATTTTGAAATGTAACTCGGGGAACCACAAAAAATTTCAATATTCCTACCATGACCCATGGGAAAATTTGATAATTTTAAAATTATATTGTAACCGAAAGAGCTAGGATGTTAGGGTCGATAAACATATGATTTCAATGACTCAAGTTATTACTTAAAGAATTAGAAACTACCTAGAACAGGTCAATGATTGAATAGAAAAAGTGGCTAAGGCATTGAACTATTAGGATTTAAAGAGGGTTTTAGCCCTAGGGTGAAACCTAAATGCGATATTTGATAAACCCTAGCTTGCATATGACCAATAGGATGCCCAAAATTTTGAAATGATAGACCAATACCACAAAAAAAATCATATCCTATCACAAGTCTTTTGCTAAAACTTAGGGAAATAGAAAAAAGTAACTTAAATAAACTAGAATCAACTAGTGGTTCTATGATTCCCAAGCCATTTAACTTTTGCACATGACATATGCTTCTAGCATCGTCAACCATCATGCATATCTTTGACATCTTTAACCTAGGCATTGATCTAGAAAAAAATATGTCATCCTTAGTAGCATTAAAGAATTTTCAAAATATTTGGTCAAGTAAGAGCAACAACTTCCACCTTGTCTTTAGTTACTTAGAGAAGTTCTCAGTCCACATTGGTAACACTTCATTCATTTTCTCCATGGATAGTCCCTAGTGGAACTAAATTTTGATCTTCTAATCAAAGATGGTCTTCTCCATTTGTTTTTGTACATTGGAAAAAGATTCCAACTCCTCTTGAAGATATTGGAGTTTTACTTTCTTTTTGGCCTTGATATTTATACCTTCCTAGGTGACCCACCCCTACATCAAATTCTATAATTCTTCAATCATTTTCTCAAGTTCTCTTACCAAAATAGGGCTATCCTAGAACATGCACTCTAGGTCCTCTATTTATTTGTGGATGTTGTTCATTTCTTTCTCCACTTGATTCCTATCATTATTCAATTTAATTTCACATTTATTCAAATTTTTGGCTCAAATTTTTGCTGCCCTTATCAAAATAGGGATTTTTTTATTTTTTTTAGATTGCAGGAATCGGGTAGCACGACCCCTATAAACTGCAGTGCGCCTGGTAAACTTTTTAATGTGACCAGCGGTGCTGGTGCGAAATTCCCTCCGGTACCACGGGACGGGGGAGACTAGAACTCGTGACCAGCAAAGCGCAACAGAATTACTTAGCCAACCGAGCTAGGGCCCCTGCCCTATGTAGTTTATCAAAATAGGGATTAATTCCTATTCCCCTTCTTCAATTATTGTAGCTTTAAGAAATTCTTCTTCTTTATTCTCATTCATTTGCTAGAGGATTGGGATATACTCCTCCCATACTAACAATTCCTCATCAATGCTTAAAGAAATTTGTTGAGCATGACTATCTTCATCACTAGTTGCATGGTATCTTTTGACCAACTATTTCAAAACTATTTTTGCTAATTCCAAAAAAAAATCCTTCCACTTCTACACACTAGGAATCTATCCATTAAGGTTAGAGGGTCTAACTTCACCTTTCAAGGTAGCTTAGAGTGGAAACTCAGGATCTTTATCATTTACAAGCCTGATGAGATTATTGATGCAAGTAGTCAATTGTTTAACTTGAGCTTTAAGCTCCTCTTTTGTTTTCTCATATTTTTTTATTCTTTTCAAAATAGTAGAGAATGACATCTATAAAGCTTGTTGTTCACAATCCCTCATTTGCACACCCAAATCCACCTAAAAAATTTTGTAATCAACTATCATTTCGGATTCCATTTTATCTACTAGAGGGATTGCTATCTCACCTATCCTATTTCCTTGCTCATCCATAGAGATAGTAGAAATCCTTTGAGCCTTCTCCATTCTTCTCATAGGGGATTATAAGTCCTTTGACAACACAATTGATCTTGGTTGAAGAGTTTCTACATATGTCCCCTACCTTTTCTTAATGGTTTGATTTAACCATAATAGGATAGTAGCAAAATCTTCTCTCAGAGGGGTGGAGACCATTATTGTATATTGAGAAGTACCAACATTCACCTTTGGTTCCTTTTTACTAGATTATTGAGTTTTCTTCTCCTCTTCATGAACCCTCTCTTGGTGCACTTCTTGAATTTGGGGCCTCTCTTCAATGGCCTTTTTGTTCTTGGTTGGATTCTTGTTCAACCTCTTGTTTTTTTAACACCTCATTGTGAGAAATATGCTCATATGTGCAAGGTCGTTCTTTATTCTCTTCTTCTTGAGTAATATGCTCATCTATGTGAGTTCCTCTCTTGTCTACCTCTTCTTGGATCACTTCATTTAATGGAACGTATTTAAACACATCAACAATTTCCTTTTGTACTTTCTCATCCCTAGAAGGATCCTTCTCCATTTCCCCATCTTTAACATCCTTAGCAAGAACTCCTTCTCCAAGAAGTAGTTCACCTATCGAGAAGGAGGAAGTTAGTGGTGGAGGCTAATATGGTTGAATAGGTGTTTCATTATTTGGAGGTGAGGGAGGGGGAGTTGGTAGTGGTGACTCATGAGGAGGAGTATAGGAATATTCTTCTTTAGATTCTTTTTGAGCTACCCTCATTCTCCTTTTTCTATATAGCTTCTCACCATATTTTTCTAGTTCATTTTCTTCTTTAGAAGCAATGTTGATTGGACTTATTTATTTTCTTCTTCCTTGCTTCTTTAGTAGGGTTTCCCTTGTCTTTCAATCAAACTAATTATATATACCATTCAAAACATTAACTTGTTGACTCAAGATCAAATATACATGCTTCACACCTTAATTCAAAACTTGTAATGAATCAAATAGGTTGACATGGATCTATAATAGCTCCCACATAATGGATCAATACTTATTTAAACTATATGCAACCTCATTTTGAAATGCACAAGACAACTAAGAGGGGGGTGAATCATTTGTCACCAATCACAATCAAAAATCCCAAACAATCATCAAATTCACATCCACTTTATTTTGTTATTAAGTATAAACATGAAATGAAAATAACAAAAATCAATATCAACACAAGAAACACTAGATTTACATGGAAAACCCAATAAGGGAAAAATCACAATGAGGATTAACTCAAAATATAAAGTAATTTAAAAATTGATTACAAGAGGCTCACTACCAAAGGGCGCATTGTCTGGATACAAGGCTCACTTCCTACAGATAAGACTCACTGTCTAAAAGGGAGGCTCACTACCTATAGATACACAAGATAAAAGAAAAATCCACCACAACACATTACACACATCCACAACCTTAATCAGAGAATTGCAAACACCATCAATTCACTGCTTTCAGGAATATGATACATTAAAGTATTGCTACCTCAACTCACTTTCACACAGTCTTGCTTCTCAAACTTTTGGCATGTTTGATACATCAATCCATAACATCTCGACTTGTATTTATACTATCTTAAACCTTAGAAACTTTCTCCAAGGTCAGCTACACACGCTTCATTTTACAAATTCAAATTAGGTCTACAACTCAACATTTCCACAGTAGAAGAGAATGAGAGTGGACCAAACCAACACTTAACCAAGATCCAAAACAAAATCTCAGATCAATAACATGCTTCCTTAATTGATACTTATCCTTTTCATGATGTGTAGACACTAGGTCAACCAAACCTAATGAAAACACAAATGAACTTTGAAGTACATGCTTCCACAATAGGAAGATAACATGCAGACCACATAACATGCTTCACCATACATTGGAACACATCTTAGATACCTTTAGATTCATCTATAACAAATGTGACAACCTTCATACATAGAATACTTTCCATCAGTCCATCTGGACTAGACAGCCACACACAACTCTGAAACTCATCTTCCAGAGCACCAAAACATAAACACCTTTGCCAAAACATAGATAACACCATTATAGACCTTCTACCAGATCTACAAGACCTGAAACAAACTAGCGGTGGATTGTGGAGTAGATACATTTCTCCCATTCCACAGACAAACAACTTTTCCAGGCCAATTTACAAATTAGTGAACACAACTTTCACTCTTCATCAAACTAGAAGCTCTAATCCAAGATATATCACCCAATGATGCCCATAAACAATAGTTTGGATCTGCACAAGCATAGGATCAACAAAGAAGAAATGCAGAGCACATACTAGAGCACATTTTGAACACACACACAACTCTGACTTCACTATTTCTCAAAAGCACTTGGTAACTCATCATATCAGCACACCTGCAACACCATAAAGATAGCTCCATGTACTCACAACATCTCAACAATATCTCAACTATACATGCACAACCTGCAATCACTTGATTCCTTTCTCTACAACAACCTATACTTTGTTGAAATTAATGACAACACCACCATACTCATTCATACTAGCAACAATCTCCCCCTTTGTCATTGATGGCAACACACAATGTGAAAAACCACCAAAGACGCAATACACACTCTCCTTTATTTTCTAGATTAGATAACCTACACAACATTCCTACACTCTCTCCTCCTTTCAAATTTGTACTTTTCACATGTCTCTCTCTCCCCCTTTGAAATCAATGGAAAATAACATGATTCTAATCACTCCCCCTTAGGAGTGCACCCACACATCTCATACTATAACAATGATACTTCCTACTCCCCCTGAGGAGTAGACCCAGTCATCAATCCAAACAAATGAAGAAACTATAGATCCACTGGACTGATGCACATCCATGTGCACCTAGTTCAAAGAAGGAGGGGCAATAACCCCCAACTTCTCCCTAAGATACTCAAAATTATCCTTTGGAAGAGCCTTAGTAAATATATCAGCAATTTGATCCTTTGTAGGCACATACTCCAATCTAACTTCATTATCCAATGCCTTCTTTGTTAAGAAATGATATCTAATAGATATATGCTTTTTCCTTGAATGCATTACTATATTCCTTGAAATATTTATAGCACTTGTATTGTCACAAAAGATATGGATAGGCTCATCACACATCACTCATATATCCTTCAATGTTTGCTTCATCCACAAAACCTATGTACAGCAAGAGCTGCAACAATATACTCAGCTTCTATAGTGGATAAAGAAACTAAATCTTGTTTCTTGCTTAGCCATGAAACCAATCTTCCTCCAAGAAAGAATTCACCACCACTTGTACTCTTCTGGTCATCCACACAGCCAACCCAATTTGCATCGGTGTAAGCACTCAAAGTGAAATCAGTATCCTTAGGATACCACAAGCCATAATCCAAAGTTCCTTTTAGATATCTAAATATCCTTTTCATAGCTGTAACATGTGCTTCTTTAGGTTCTACTTGAAATTTGGCAACCAAACATACTGCATGCATGATATCCCCTCTAGTAGTAGTAAGATATAATAGTCCACCAATCATAGATTTGTACATGCTTTGATCAACTTTAGAAGATTCATCATCTTTGCTCAGATTGATCTAGTCACCATAGGGGTACTAACCGGTTTGGAGTCATCCATTCCCAACTTCTTCAACAACTCTTTGACATACTTTGATTGTGAAGTGAATATTCCTTTATCAGTTTGATTCACTTGAAGTCCAAGAAATAAATTCAACTCACCAATCATAGACATCTCAAACTCTTTTTGCATCTCCTCTGCAAATATCTTGCACATACCCTCATTTCCTCCAAAGATGATATCATCAACATACACAACTACTATCAATATTTTGTTTCCTTCAACCTTGAAATAGAGATTACTGTCTCCAGAGCCTTTGTTGAACCTTTTTTGTGTCAAATACCTATCCAATCTTGCATACCATGCTTTTGGAGCCTGTTTAAGTCCATATAGTTCCTTTTTCAACTTACAAACCATGTCCAATTTATCTAATAACTAAAATCCTTCTACGTGTTCCATGTACACTTCTTCCAATTCTCCATTCAGGAATTCGGACTTGACATCCATCATATATACCTTGAAATATTTGTGGGTAGAAAATGCCAAAAAAATTGAATAGCCTCCATTCTTGCCACAAGGGAAAATGTCTCCTCAAATTCTATTCCTTCAACCTATGAATAACCTTTGCATACAAGCATTGCTTTGTTTCTTACAACTTCATCATTTTCATTCAGCTTATTCTTGAACACCCACTTTGTACAATTTATGTTCTTGTTTATAGGTATAGGAACCAATTCCCATTGGAAAGTAAACACAAATTTACCTCAGCTTCTACCACTTTGCTTCTTGTCTTTAAACCTTCACTTTTATCTCAAATTATCTATTCTTCATGATGATTTTTTTTATGGGATATCAAGAAAAAGGTTCAGGTATGTGAAAAATCATGATGGGACAAAAAGTGGTGATATGATGGGTATGTGTAGGGTATGTTAGCTCTCAAAAACATAGGTTGAATGCCTTAAGAGGCTGCCAATCTCTTGATATGCTTTAGGGTAACAGACAAGGTTAAGAGAACTCAACCTTCTACTCTTTAGGTGTTGCTAACCTGGGTGGGTGTACCTTTTGAATTGAGCAAACTTATCCTATAATTATCCTTCTGAAATGCTTTGTCCACAATGGCAGATGACAGTGAACAAATGAAATCAAACTTGATACCAATCTTCTGATCTAAATCCTAAAATGCTTAATTAACAGATATAAAGAAGCTGAATGAATTCAAATAATGAAAATGCAGAGACCAGCGCCTTATTGGGTATGCGGAGTCAAATGAAACAGAAGTGGGCAACTTATTCTAGTAGAAAATCAAATTGCAAGCATATGATCTATTCATAACTTGTATAAACAATGCAGGATTATGACTAC